>OU898277.1:20315261-20491200 GCA_918026665.1 Diabrotica balteata
TTTATTTAATTTTACAGGAGAGACGACACACATTTTGGCTTTTGTATTTAACATTAAGTTTTTTATTTTTTGTGAGTTTCTTTTTAGGTAACTATTACATTACCATTGGGTAAAATTCACACATCTGTCTCATATGACATTATGTAACTTGTCTTTGTCTGTTATCTCAGTCTTATCTCAAATACCCGTCTGTATCATTTGTGCGGGCTGTAAGCTGTAATCTTGGAATACGGGGAGTATCAAAACTACAAAAAAGTCTGTTGATATTATATAGATGTTTATATATCATTGCAAAACTGCAACACAACCTACCAGACTTCTATTTCAAATCTAATTTGTTTTGTATGATCTCCATTTTCTGTTAATCATGTTGATTTATGATGTTTTTTTTTTATAGTTTTGTCGTTGTTGACTATATTTCTTGATACTACTACACTGGACCAAAATATACTACACTGGACCAAAATACCATCTACAACTTCTGATAGACTCTTCTAAAGTTATTTTCGTTACAGACGTTGAATAATTGTGATAAAAGTATACATCCTTCTTAAAATCCTCGGTTCCCTCGACTCCAATACTTGTTTGATTTGGATCAAATAATTTGTAAATATCTACTATTTAAGTTATTTTTTGTTAGATTATTTACAAGTATAGACCACTGGTAACTAAATCATGCAACAATATCGATAAAAATTTTAAAGCATGAAACATTTTCTTAAAACATTTCATGCGGTATAGCTAGGGTGACCATATGTACTTTTTTTAGTAGGACAGTACTTTCTTTTCAAACGCTGTCCTATTGTACTTTAAAATTTATGAAGTACACCTAAATGTACTCTTTTTCTTAAGCACACAAAATTAAGTCCTACTTTTTGTCCAAAGTCACCGCCTAGAAGAAAATGCCATTTTAATGTCGAGTTGCAAGCAGAGTATCCTTTTATGAAACAAAAATCAAATGTTTCACCGCATATTGTGTTTTGCCAAGTTTGTAAAAGTGATGTTGATATTTCCTAACAGTGGTCGCAGTAATATCAAACAAAATTTGTCAAAGAAGAAACACGTGTTGGCTACTAATGCGAACTCGAAGAGCAGCAAATTGGAAACCTTTGTTAAAAAAGAAAATTTAAGTTCTGAAAATATGTTGATTGCTGCCAAGGAAGGTACTTTTGCTTATCATAAAATTAAGCATTTGCAAAGTTTCAGGTCCTTAGACTGCACGTCAAAACTAATTGTAAGCATGTTTGAACCTAAATTTGCGGCAGCTCGAACCAAGACTGAGGCGATTGTTAAAAATGTTTTAGCTCAAGAGGCTCAATCCCAATTAGAAATTGACCTTCGAAAAGCAAATTTCGTCAGCATCACAATCGATTCGTCGAATCATAGAGAAATTAAAGTTGTGCCCTTAATGGTAAGATATTTTGATGGAGAAAATGGTGTCCAAGTAAAATTACTTCAGCTACGTGACTTACCGGTGAAACATCAGAGCAGTTAAAAGATTACGTGGTCAATGTTTTGAACCACCATAATTTACTACAAAAATTCATCGGAATGTCTGCTGAAAATACAAATACAAATTTTGGTGGAATGAGAAAAAAAGGAGTGAATAACCTATTCAGCAAATTAAATGCTTCTCGTGGTAAACCCGTGATTGGAATTGGTTGTGTGGCACACATTTTTAATAACTGTTTACAAAATGCGACGGTCGTCTTACCCATAGACATCGAGGTTACTGCGGTCAAGATTTTTAAGTATTTCTATATTTTTACAGTCAGAGTGGAGAAATTAAAACAGTTTTGCGATTTTGTTGATATCGAGTACAAAAAATGTTGTCGTTTTCAAAAACAATATTTTTGAGCCTAATGCCAGCCACTGAACCAATTATACAAATGTTCGAACCCTTGAAAGCATATTTTTTGTCGATTGATAATTGTCCAACAGTTCTAAAACAGTTTTTTCAAAACCCAATCAGTGAAGCATGGATGTGGTTTGTGCATAACATTGCGTCTCTCTTCCACAAAGTTATTTTGAGATGTAGAAGGTGACAAAATAAGCGCAATGGAAGCCGCTTTGGAGTATTTCGAACTTATAAATAAGCTTTGAAATCGCTTAAATAAGTTATTTTTACCGCTTAAAGTAAGAGAGTCCCTTTCAAAACTTAAAATATGGTGAGAGACCAAGACCTTGACCTTAGTGTGAGCTATCGGGATATCTTTATTACGCATGTCAAGCACTTCTATTCAAATTGTGTAACATATTTGAAAAACTGGAGTGAAAATTTAAGTGAACTAAAGCTATTTGGATGAGTTAACTTGAAAAAACAAGTTTCTTGGGCTGAAATTTTATCGTCGTGTGAGGCTTTCAAAGTCACAGACTGGAATTCGAAAAATATTTCTACCGAAGATCGATGGCTCGAAATCTTCCAAAAAGAAAGGGCTTTGAAAAATCTCAAAATTCTATGTGAGTTTGTTTTTTGTCTGTCGAGACCAGTGCGTCGATTGAGCGGTTGTTCTCAAATATCAGTAACTATTGGAGTCCCAACAAATCGCAGTTGAAAATATCTACTCTGGAAGCCATCATGCAAGTCTACACAAACTTCAAAGTTTCGTGTAATGAAATGTTTCAGTTCTTAAAGAGTAAACCACAACTTCTAAAGGAAATCCATAGTTCCAAAAAGTACGACTGGTACGAAAATGATGATCAAGATGTTCAGAAAGGAACGTCGAAAGAAAATTAACTACTAAAATGTATCATACATTTTTTATGTACTTATGTTTGATTAAAAAAATCGTTCTTATCATTGTTTCATTAAATATTCGTAAAATTTTGACCAGAAAAATTTCCTAGGGCACTAGCAGTGTACATATTTTCTTAAAAATTATAAATGTACTTTTTTTTTGTTAAAAAAATTATGGGGCCCGCGTAGCGCAAGCGGTAGTGTGCTTGCCTCGCATGCCGGTGGTCGTGAGTTCGAATCCTACCGCCGGCAAGAACAACTAGGCATTTTTAAAAATGTCTATAGGCCCCAGGTCGACTCAGCCTGAATAAAATGAGTACCTTGGGTAAAACCAGGGGTAATAATAGGCGGTTGAAGCGTAGCACTGGCCATGTTACCTTCCTTGTATACCGTAGGCCCTAGATATAGCAGACTACCCTGCTATACTCCCAAAGCCGCGTGCGGTATAAAACGGGAGACTATTATTATTATTAAAAAATTATGGTCACCCTAGGTATAGCAAATCTTTGTTTACGCGTTCAAACGTAACTCAGTCTTCAGTTTATTGACTGTTCAGAGAATTCCCTCACGAACTCTACAAACTCTGCAACACTTGGTACTTTTAATACAGACGAGGACCATAAATCTGTCAGTTGAACCTGTATTCAATAAATGGTTACCGAACCAGATCATATATTTCACTTTTCCCATAAAAGAAGACAGTTTAAATTTGTTAAAGGGGATCTCGGGTGCTTTACTTACACTTTAAACATTGTAATTGAGTGTAAGTGTTTGTGCTAAGCTTATTCTTATGTTCTAGTGGCAGTAATATATCATGCATAATTTTGCAAAATTACCAGAATATGTCTGTAGACTTGGTACAAGAAATGGATTCTTTAAATCATGAAAATTATTGGAAATACTTTTAAATGGTGCTGTAATTTATTATTTGATTTATGAAAAGTGGATGATTTATGAGTTATTTTAAATTATAAATATAGGTATAGTTAACTGGTTAAAATTTCATGGGATCAAACCATCGATATAATATATACTAAAGATAGAACTTATTGATATTTCTACATGTAGATTAAGGGCGCAACGACACTGGTTTAACAAGTGGCGACCCATGCTTTAAAAACTCAAACAACTGACACTTTAAATCAGTAGCGTTGCGCGCTAGCTGTCCTTTATTTTATCTTTGATACCTTGAGTTTTTGACAGATGACAACCCTAACATTCGACCATTGTTACCTGAACAAACTTATATCATGATATTAAGAAAACATTAGTTTTAATTTAATATAAAAACATGCATGTACGCCATGAGTAGTGTATTTTATTTATAAAATAAATGAACGAAATTAAATCTGTCAAAAATTAATTAATATTGAATTATTATTATTATATTCAGATTATGAACTATGACTATGACTATATAGATTATGAACAGGCTTTCGACAGCATTGAACACTGGGGGTTGAAGAAGCTCTGGTCAATAGTAGAATAGATTCAAGATACCGACAATTGATACATGATATTTACCAAAACGCAACCATGACGGTAATTCTGGACGACAAATTAATAACGAATAATATAAAAGTTAAACGAGGAGTCCGACAAGGCGATATAATTTCACCTAAACTGTTTACCTTGACCCTCGAAGACATAATTAAATCAACAGATTGGGAAAACAGAGGAATATGTATTAACGGAAAATACCTAAATCACCTTAGATATGCGGATGATATACTCCTGATCTCCTCGAACGACAAGAACTGGAATTAATGCTGAATGAACTTAATGAAAAATCACTGCAAAAAGGCCTAAAAATTAACTTCAACAAAACAAAAGTAATGACAAACACGGAAGACCAAGACGCAATAAAAATAAAAACAGAAAAAATAGAACAGGTAAATGAGTATATCTATCTAGGACAAGCAATCAAGCTAACAGAGAAAATCAAACAGCCGAAATTTCGAGACGATTAAGAATGGGATGGGCAGCGTTCGGCAAACTTTCTTACGTTTTAAAAAATCAAACAATCCCTCTATACCTACGAAGCAAGGTATATAACTCCTGCATAATACCGGTGCTCACCTACGGAGCACAGACATGGACATTTACACAGGCCAATTTGGATAGGATAAGGAAGGCACAAAGTGCGATGGAGAGACAAATGTTGGGTGTATCACTTAGAGATAGAAAACATAACCAGTGGATCAGAACCAGAACAAAGACAGTAGACGCGATAGAACAAGCAGCAAAACTGAAATGGAAATGGGCTGGACACAATGAACGTCTCCAAGACTAACGATGCAACAATACCATCGGAAAGTGGCGTCCATACAATGCAAAGAGATCAAGAGGCAGGCCACAGATGAGGTGGAAAGATGACATCAGGAAACAAGGAGGTCCCACATGGCAGAGAACAGCTCAAGATAGGGAAAGATGAAGAGAACTGGGGGAGACCTATATCCAACAATGGAAGGATAGAGAATAGGTTCAAAAAAAAATTATTATATTATATAAATGTAGTTGAAAGTGACGACAACACGCAACCGCCAGTAGTTTATATTTTGGTCACTTGGCTCTTAGCCAGTTTCATGCCATATATACTGCCGAAGGAATATTAGACTACTTACAAAGCCATAATATAGATCTAAGCAAATTATTTGTTACAGTGAATTGTTTGCCTGTTGCACGCTAATGAACTTTCTTTACGACATTTGCTACAACAACAAGATGGCCACACAAAAGGTCCGTATTCATATTCTGCTCCGATTAGATCCCTTCTTCACAGTTGCCAAAAAATGCCTGTTATAAAATTTAAACCCATAGAAGCTGTCTTGTCTCATAGATAAATAACATAATATTAGAAAATATTGTCTTGTCTCTTCTAAATGAAAATGATCCAATACAAGATTAACAGTATTTGTATAAACTATCTAAAACAATTAGAGATGGAATAGGTATATTCTCAAAGTTTGGCAAAGAGAAGTCCAGGGAAAATGGAACACTCACGTTAGTTAACGACAGCTAACCATATTCTTAAATTTTATGTAACTACAACTGATCCTTGTTAAAGCTTAAAGATGTTGGCTGAGTTTGTAATAAAAGTACATTCTCGTATGTGGTGTGAGATAAAAATATAGCCAAGATTGGAATGTTGTGCCAGGCATCTATGGAAATTACTCCGGGTCTCGAGAGATTTATTCAATATAGTGTTATCAATCATTATCAATAAAGTTATTCCTCCTCCTCATCAGCCCTAATACCTTTTGGGATGTGGTGACACCATCAGGCCTTCACAGTTTTTTTAGGATTTCCCTCCATCCTTCTCTGCCCTGGGCTAGTTGTTCGGCTTCATGTAACCCTTGGTTAATCAATGTTTTTGTTTGATCTACTATAACGGCTCGGAGATCTTCCCCTAGGTTTTTTTCTTCAACTCTCCTTCGACTATCAGTTTTTCCATCGTGCCTGTTCTTCTAGCAATTTGTCCAAAATACTGCAACTATCTCTGTTGTATTTGTTTAAGCAATCTATCCTTTACTTTTAGTTGTTCTAGTATATATACGTTAGTGCGATGATCAATCCAGGATATTCTCAACATGCGGCGGTATACCCACATTTCAAAAGCATCCAGTATATTTTTATCCGCTTTCTTTAAGGTCCACTTTTCGTATGCATATGTGGCTATGGGAAAAATGAGCGCCGTTACCAGCCTTAGTTTTGTGTGTATTGTTATGCTAGAATTTTTCCAAATTGCTATCAGTTTCGTCATGGCTGTTCTAGCAATAGTCAACCTTCTACGTATTTCTCTGTCACACCCTCCGTCATTTACTACTTCCGAAAGTATTTACTACTTCAAAGCCCCCAGTTTCTTTATTGTGTTCAAGATTATTCCGAGCTCTGTCTACTATCATGATCTTTGTCTTACTCTTATTTAGCTTTAGTCCGTATGTTTTGCTTTAGTTTTTCCAGACAATGCTTATTTTGCGCACCCGGAAAACATTCTAATTTCTATTTTAATAGATTCATATCGACATATTTTAGATGTTGCTGTGAGAAAATTTTTAAAATGTATAATAGTATATAACAGAGCCTCCTCTAACCCAGCATTTGGCCGATGAGGAATTGTAAGTAATGGTGAAACAAGTTCCAAATTTTGACCATTTTCCTGGCCATACTCAAGCGATGGAGAGATGTGTTAAGATCATTACTGATGCATCATAAAAAGTTTGTTTCTCAAAAATCTAGATATGGTTACATATGAGCTAAACTGTTGCTAGACAGAATTTGCCGTTATTTGAAAGTAAATGTAAATACTATGCTTCAGGAAGTGAGTAAGTAAAAAATGTTGAGCAAAGGAGGGGTGTAGGTGAAACTCCCCGTACAGATACCTCTTCGTGGTGAGTTCTGGGTTGAATGAATATACCGAATAATGTTAAATCTTCTACTTTGAGTACCGTAACCCAGGATTTAGGCGTGGGTAGATTCCATGACGATTTGCCGATATCGTTCTCGATTTTTCGCGGCATGTAATAATTCATCTGCTGATGAGGCAGTCCATTGACGAAGGTTTCGGAGCCATGAGTATTTCTTTCTACCAATTCCTCTTCTTCCGTCCATCTTTCCATTAAGTATCAACTGCATTATCCTGTATCTGCTTTCTCTCATTATATGCCCTAGATATTAGAGTTTTCTCTTTTTTATGATCTTTATTAAGTCACCTTCACCTTGACCTACTCTGTTTAACACTTGTATGTTTGAAATGTGTTGAACTTATGATATTCTGAGCATTCTACAATATAACCGCATCTCGAAGGCTTCTAATTAGTTCATCATGTTAACCTTCATCATTCAGGTTTGACATCCATACAGTAATACAGGATACACATAACATTTTAGGAACTTAATTCTCAGCTGTAAGTTCAGCTGAGAATATTCTTTTTTTCCTTTTCTTCCCTTTCCATGTTCTTATATCTGTTGAAACCAAATACTTGACAACATTCCAGTAGAGTATACAAATAAAAACTTAAAACTTAATATTTAATAGTAACAATAATATACCTGATTATAAAAATGAAATCTAATGAAATGTTTTAGTTAATTTTACTATATAATTGTAGCTAACCCAATTTACATACCGATATTTGTACTTCAAATTGATTTGCTTAAAGAATTTATATAATAATGAATGACACATATTTTGGAAGATCTGAGCGGTTGATAATTTCACTTAAAATTTTACCTAAATTGAGCATTTCATTCTTGAAAAAGAAGCTGTGTACTATCTGTCGTATAGATGTTTTAAACTCTTTCATCCTATGTTGCAAGAATATAAGGTCGACCTTCAATAATTTTAGGACATTTTACTGCTCCAGTCTGCTTATATTCTTTAATTGTTCTAAATTCTATTGTAAATAGTTGAATTCGCAACACCTAAAATTAGCACATTCCTTTAGTAAGTCTTGATTTTAATAATAACTATTCTGTAAAACACTAACCTGCTGTCTGTTTTATTTTTACTACCGTGGCTGTTATTTTTATTCCAGAATTATCAATTTTCATGTTTGTACATGTTTATAGTACATTATTTCTCATTTGATGATAAATGATCCAAATCTACTCGGCGTTTTTAAGGTGGAGAAGAATAATTACCACTAGTACCTACTTGGCATGGAATCCATATAGTTATCTTAATTAAATAGTTCTGAAAAGAACTGTTTTTTATATAAAATGCAAACGAAAAATCTAAAGATGTAAGAAATAACACAGAAAATACAGAAAATTGTCTATATAAATTTTGAATTTTAAAATTTCACAAATGTCATTAGTGTCAATATGTCATAATTTAGTGGAGTAAACTTGCCTGCGCTTCGACCAATTACAAACAAGCATTATGGCGCGGAAAATTTGAAATAATCCTCCTGGTTTAAAAACAGACCATAGACGTATGAAAGGCTACAGGTAATTGATATCACACTAGCCACGAGTAGTCACGTGGCAAGAATTATTAAAAAATGGCATGTCAGATGAAGTACCTTGTTTAGGCTCATTTTTAATCAAATGATAAATGTATAAAACATTTAACAATATAACCTTATTTTTTGTACCTTTGAGTTTTTTATAAGCATGCTTAGTAATTTTCTTATTTAAAACTATCACATTAAGTTTTTTTCTTTTTTTTAGATGCTGATTCAAATCGACAAGAAAGACAAGCTCTTCCTTATTCCAATTTCGTCTGTACTAGAGAAGGATTCAACGCAGATCCAAATAGTTGCAAGGTATTTTACCGATGTATAGGTAACGGCAAAGGTGGTTACACACCCATACGTTTTGAATGCGGTGAAGGAACAGTTTTTGATCCCGCAACAACCACCTGTAATTATCCTTATGCTAGCAGCAGAGAAGAATGTGGAGGAAATGCTATTGAGGAAATATATAAACCGATATCAGTACCAATCCAATCATCTACAACTGTAACAGTTGCTGTAACCCAAGCAACCGTTGATTATTCTAACCCTCTTGCAGGTGTATGCTCACAGGAAGGCTTTGTAGGAGATTCCAAAGATTGTAAAAAGTTTTACAGATGCGTATTCAATGGTCAAGGAAGTTTTATCAAATATGAATTTAGTTGTGGTACAGGTACCGTATGGGATCCACAAATATCGTCATGTAATTTCCCAGCAGCAGCCAATAGACCAAACTGTCTTGAGGAACAAGGTACCACGCCCATTCTTGTTAGAGCTTCAAGTAACAATATACAAAACTTTACTTCCTCTAATCAAAATTCTTCATCCTCATCCCAGCAAAGCTTTCAGAATTTTACCAGTAGTAGCAGTAGTTTTAATAATTCCTCAAGTTCCTCCTCCAGCAGTAGTTCTAGTTCCAGTAGTAGTAGCTCTTCCTCCAGTAGCAACTCTCAACAAGACAATAACCAAACTGGTTCAAATACATCAAATTTCACAGGGCAAAATTCTTCAAGTTCTAACCAAGGAAGTAGTAGCTCCTCTTCAAACCAAAATCAACAGAACCAACAAAGTTCAAGTTCATCCAACCAAAATCAACAAAACCAACAAAATTCTGGAAGTCAACAAGGAGCAAATGCATCTAATCAAAATCAACAAAATCAGCAAAGTTCAGGAAGTCAACAAGGCTCTAGTTCATCAAGTAACAATCAACAAAGTTCAGGAAGTCAACAAGGTTCAAGTTCCTCTAATCAAAATCAACAAAACCAACAAAGTTCAGGAAGTCAACAAGGATCTAGTTCATCTACCAACAATCAACAAAACCAACAAGGTTCAAGTTCTTCCTCGTCAAGCTCCTCCAATCAAAATCAACAAAACCAACAAAGTTCAGGTAGTCAACAAGGGTCAAGTTCATCTAGTAACAATCAGCAAAATCAACAAAATTCAGGAAATCAACAGGGGACAAGTTCATCTAATCAAAATCAACAGAACCAACAAAGTTCAGGTAGCCAACAAGGATCTAGTAACAATCAACAAAACCAACAAAATTCTGGAAGTCAACAAGGAGCAAGCTCCTCTAATCAAAATCAACAAAACCAACAAAGTTCAAATTCTTCCTCCTCAAGTTCCTCTTCCTCAAGTTCATCTTCCTCAAATTCCTCTAATCAAAATCAACAAAACCAACAAGGTTCTGGAAGTCAACAGGGGTCAAGTTCCTCTAACCAAAATCAACAAAACCAACAAAGTTCGGGTTCTTCCTCCTCAAGTTCCTCCAATCAAAATCAACAAAACCAACAAAATGCAGGTAGTCAACAGGGAACAAGTTCCTCAAACCAAAATCAACAAAATCAACAAAGTTCAGGAAGTCAACAAGGATCTAGTTCATCCACCAACAATCAACAAAACCAACAAGGTTCAAGTTCTTCCTCGTCAAGCTCCTCCAATCAAAATCAACAGAACCAACAAAGTTCAGGTAACCAACAAGGATCTAGTTCATCGAGTAACAATCAGCAAAATCAACAAAGTTCAGGAAGTCAACAGGGAACAAGTTCCTCTAATCAAAATCAACAGAACCAACAAAGTTCAGGTAGCCAACAAGGATCTAGTTCATCAAGTAACAATCAGCAAAATCAACAAAGTTCAGGAAGTCAACAAGGATCAAGCTCATCCAACCAAAATCAACAAAACCAACAAGGATCAAATTCTAATTCAAGCAACAATCAACAAAACCAACAAAGTTCTGGAACTCAACAGGAGTCAAGTTCTTCTAATCAAAATCAACAAAACCAACAAAGTTCTGGTAGTCAACAGGGATCTAGTTCATCCAATAACAATCAACAAAACCAACAAAATTCGGGAAGTCAACAAGGATCGGGTTCCTCAAATCAAAATCAACACAACTCTTCGACGTCCAACGTAAATCAGCAAAATCAGCAAGGATCTTCGTCAAACCAGAATCAACAGAATCAACAAGGTTCTTCAAGCACTTCCTCAAACCAAAATCAACAAAACCAGCAAGGTTCAGGTACATCCAATCAGAACCAACAAAATCAACAAAATTCGTCAGGTTCCAGTCAAAACCAACAGAACCAACAAGGTTCTAATACTTCCAACCAGAATCAACAAAATCAACAAAACTCTTCGGGCTCTTCAACAAATCAAAACCAGCAAAACCAACAAAATGCATCAGGCTCGAACCAGAATCAACAAAATAATCAGAATCAACAAGGTTCTACTCAGAACCAGCAAAACTCAAATGAAGCCCAAAACTCTGGCCAAATATCTAACAATAGATGTATTAAAGAAGGTTTTGCTAAAGATGACGAAGACTGTAAGAAATTTTACAGATGTGTAAATGATGGTAAAGGACAATTAATTAAGTATGAATTTACTTGTCCTGAAGGAACGGTTTGGGATCAAACTGCGCTTTCTTGTAACTATCCCTCTGCAGTAACTGGCAAATGCTCACAGCCCACACATTCACATCCTACTGAGACTGGTGAAAGTAGTAATCAGAACCAACAAGGTAACGGAAACCAAAATCAAAATCAACAAGGTTCAGGCAACCAAAATCAACAAAGTACTGGTGGTGAAGGCCAACAAAACTCTAGCAATCAAAATCAACAGAGCGGTAGTAACCAAAATCAACAAGGTTCTGGCAACCAAAACCAACAAGGAGGAAATAACCAAAATCAACAAAGTTCCGGCAACCAAAATCAATCAGGCGCTAGTAACCAAAATCAACAAGGTTCTGGAAACCAAAACCAACAGGGTGGAAGTAACCAAAATCAGCAGAATGGTAGTAACCAAAATCAACAAGGATCTGAAAACCAAAATCAACAGGGTAGCGGTACTCAAAACCAGCAAGGTTCCAATAATCAAAATCAGCAAGGATCTGGAAACCAACAAACTACAACTGAGCAGCAAAATTCTGGACAAATTTCTAACAACAAATGTGTTAAAGAAGGATTTGCCAAAGATGAAAAAGACTGTAAGAAATTTTATAGATGCGTAAGTGATGGTAAGGGACAATACATTAAATATGAATTTACTTGCGGCGAGGGAACGGTTTGGGACCAAGATTCACTTTCTTGTAATTATCCGTCAGCAGTAACAGGCGAATGTTCGAAACCCACACAACCTCAGTCTACTGGAGTCAGCCAAGACAAAGACCAGAACCAACAAGGTTCTGGCAATCAAAATCAACAAGGCGGTGGTAACCAAAATCAACAAGGCAGTGGAAATCAAAATCAACAAGGATCGGGCAACCAAAATCAACAGAACGGTACTAACCAAAGTCAACAAGGTTCTGGTAATCAAAACCAACAAGGTGGTGGCAATCAAAACCAACAAGGGGGTGAAAACCAAAACCAACAAGGATCAAACAATCAAAACCAACAGGCTGGTAGCAATCAAAATCAACAGAATGGTAATAACCAAAATCAACAAAGCTCTGGCAACCAAAATCCACAGGGCGGTAATAACCAAAATCAACAAGGCAATGGAAATCAAAATCAACAAGGATCTGGAGGCCAAAATCAACAGGGTAGCGGTAATCAAAACCAGCAAGGATCTGGTCACCAACAAACTACAACTGAGCAGCAAAATTCTGGACAAATTTCTAATCATAAATGTATTAAAGAAGGATTTGCCAAAGATGATAAGGACTGTAAGAAATTTTATAGATGTGTCAGTGATGGTAAAGGGCAATATATCAAATATGAATTTAATTGCGCTGAAGGAACAGTTTGGGATCAAGAGGCACTTGCTTGTAATTATCCTTCAGCAGTAACTGGCAAATGTTCACAACTCTCGCAATCACCATCTAACGGAGCAGGTGAAGTAAATAATCAAAACCAACAGGGATCCGGAAACCAAAATCAACAAGATTCTGGCAACCAAAATCAACAGGGCGGAGAAAACCAAAATCAACAAGGCAGTGGAAATCAAAATCAACAAGGATCGGGCAATCAAAATCAGCAGAATGGCACCAATCAAAGTCAACAAGGTTCCGGTAATCAAAACCAACAGGGTGGTGGCAACCAAAACCAACAGGGCGGTGATAACCAAAACCAACAAGGTTCAGGAAGTCAACAATCAACAGAACGGTAATAACCAAAATCAACAAAGTTCTGGCAACCAAGGTCAACAAGCGGTAATAATCAAAATCAACAAGGCAATGGAAATCAAAATCAGCAAGGCAATGGAAATCAAAATCAACAAGGATCTGGAGGCCAAAATCAACAGGGTACCGGTAATCAAAACCAGCAAGGATCTGGTCACCAACAAACTACAACTGAGCAGCAAAATTCTGGACAAATTTCTAATCATAAATGTATTAAAGAAGGATTTGCCAAAGACGATGACGACTGTAAGAAATTTTATAGATGTGTCAGTGATGGTAAAGGGCAATATATCAAATATGAATTTAGTTGCGCTGAAGGAACAGTTTGGGATCAAGAGGCACTTGCTTGTAATTATCCTTCAGCAGTAACTGGCAAATGTTCACAACTCTCGCAATCACCATCTAACGGAGCAGGTGAAGTAAATAATCAAAACCAGCAGGGATCCGGAAACCAAAATCAACAAGGTACCAGTAATCAAAATCAACAAGGTAATGGTAACCAAAGTCAACAGGGTGGTGAAAACCAAAATCAACAAGGCAGTGGAAATCAAAATCAACAAGGATCAGGCAATCAAAATCAACAGAACGGTACTAACCAAAGTCAACAAGGTTCAGGTAATCAAAACCAACAGGGTGGTGGCAACCAAAACCAACAGGGCGGTGATAACCAAAACCAACAAGGTTCAGGAAGTCAAAACCAACAGGGTAGTAGCAATCAAAATCAACAGAATGGTAATAACCAAAATCAACAAAGTTCTGGCAACCAAAGTCAACAGGGCGGTAATAATCAAAATCAACAAGGCAATGGAAATCAAAATCAACAAGGCAATGGAAATCAAAATCAACAAGGCAATGGAAATCAAAATCAACAAGGATCTGGAGGACAAAATCAACAGGGTAGCGGTAATCAAAACCAACAAGGATCTGGTCACCAACAAACTACAACTGAGCAGCAAAATTCTGGACAAATTTCTAATCATAAATGTATTAAAGAAGGATTTGCCAAAGACGATGACGACTGTAAGAAATTTTATAGATGTGTCAGTGATGGTAAAGGGCAATATATCAAATATGAATTTAGTTGCGCTGAAGGAACAGTTTGGGATCAAGAAGCACTTGCTTGTAATTATCCTTCAGCAGTAACTGGCAAGTGTTCACAACTCTCGCAATTACCATCTAACGGAGCAGGTGAAGTAAATAATCAAAACCAGCAGGGATCCGGAAACCAAAATCAACAAGGTACCAGTAATCAAAATCAACAAGGTAATGGTAACCAAAATCAACAGGGTGGTGAAAACCAAAATCAACAAGGCAGTGGAAATCAAAATCAACAAGGATCAGGCAATCAAAATCAACAGAACGGTACTAACCAAAGTCAACAAGGTTCAGGTAATCAAAACCAACAGGGTAATGGCAACCAAAACCAACAGGGCGGAGATAACCAAAACCAACAAGGTTCAGGCAATCAAAACCAACAGGGTAGTAGCAATCAAAATCAACAGAATGGTAATAACCAAAACCAACAAGGTTCTGGCAACCAAAATCAACAGGGCGGTAATAACCAAAATCAACAAGGCAATGGAAATCAAAATCAACAAGGATCTGGAGGCCAAAATCAACAGGGTAGCAGTAACCAAAACCAACAAGGATCTGGTCATCAACAAACTACAACTGAGCAGCAAAATTCTGGTCAAATTTCTAATAATAAATGTATTAAAGAAGGATTTGCAAAAGATGAAAAAGACTGTAAGAAATTTTATAGATGTGTTAGTGATGGTAAAGGGCAATATATCAAATATGAATTTAGTTGTGCTGAAGGAACGGTTTGGGATCAAGATGCTCTGGCTTGTAATTATCCTTCAGCAGTAACTGGCAAATGTTCACAGCCCTCGCAGTCACAATCTAACGGAGAAGGTGAAGTCAATAATCAAAGTCAACAGGGATCTGGAAACCAAAACCAACAAGGATCCAATAATGGTAATCAAAATCAACAAGGTAACGGTAACCAAAATCAACAAGGTTCTGGCAACCAGAACCAACAGGGTGGTGGAAACCAACATGGCAATGGTAACCAAAATCAACAAGGTTCCGAAAATCAAAATCAACAAAGCGGTAGTAACCAAAACCAACAAAATAATGGCAACCAAAATCAACAAAATAACCAAAGCCCACAGGACAATGGTAACCAAAATCAACAAGGCTCCGGTAACCAAAACCAACAGAGCGGGGATAACCAAAACCAACAGGGTAATGGTAACCAAAACCAACAGGCTAATGGTAACCAAAACCAACAAAACGGTGGTAACCAAAATCAACAAGGAAGCAATCAAAACCAACAAAACACATCTGAGCAGCAAAATTCTGGCCAAGTGTCTAACAATAAATGTGTTAAAGAAGGATTTGCTAAAGACGAAAAGGACTGTAAGAAATTTTACAGATGTGTAAGTGATGGTAAAGGCCAATACATTAAATACGAGTTTACCTGCGCTGAAGGGACTGTTTGGGACCAAGCTACGCTTGCGTGTAACTATCCCTCAGCAGTAACTGGCGATTGCTCACAATCATCTCCGTCACCATCCAATGGAAATAATCAGAACCAACAAGGTTCTGGTAACCAAAACCAACAAGGCAGTGATAACCAAAATCAACAAGGTAATGGGAACCAAAATCAACAAGGGGGTGAAAACCAAAACCAACAAGGTTCAGGCAATCAAAATCAACAGGGTGGTAGCAATCAAAATCAACAGAATGGTAATAACCAAAATCAACAAAGCTCTGGCAGCCAAAATCAACAGGGCGGTAATAGTCAAAATCAACAAGGTAATGGAAACCAAAATCAACAGGGTAATGGTAACCAAAATCAACAGGGCAGTGGTAATCAAAACCAAGGAGGGTCCAATAATCAAAATCAACAAAGTACTGAAAACCAACAACAACAGGGAACTGGTAACCAAAACCAACAAAGTAATGGGAACCAAAATCAACAAGGATCTGGAAACCAAAACCAACAGGACAATGGAAGTCAAAATCAAAATGGTAGCGGTAATCAAAATCAACAAGGTTCCGGTAATAACAATCAACAGGGAACACAAAAACCAAATAATTCGGGTAGTACTGGATTAGTTACAAACAAAAAATGTGTTAAAGAAGGTTTTGCAAAAGATGGTGATGATTGTAGAAAATTCTATAGATGTGTTAACAACGGTAAAGGCGGATACGACAAATATGAGTTTACTTGTCCCGATGGAACTGTTTGGGATGAAACAAATCTTTCTTGCAACTGGCCATTTGCAGTTGCAGGGAAATGTGGACAATTAGAGTCCATCAACAGTAACCAAAACAGTAGTAACCAACAAAATGGTCCCAACAATAGCAACAACCAACAAAATACTGGCACTAATTCCAATCAAGATAATAACCAACAGAGTGGTGAATCAAACAATAATAATCAGCAGAATATCGGTGATGGTTCAAATCAAAACAACAATCAACAAAGTAACGCATCAAATCAAAATAATCAACAAAATGCAGGAAACGGATCAAGTCAACAAAATAATCAAGTAGGAAATGGATCTAATGATAATAATCAACAAAATACGGGTAATAATTCTAGTCAACAAAATAATCAGCAAGGTAGTGGAACGAATAGTAATAACCAACAAAACACTGGTAATGGATCAAATCAGAACAACAATCAGCAGGGTACTGGATCAAATCAAAACACTCAACAAAATGCAGGAAATAATTCGAATCAGCAGAATAATCAAGGTGGTACATCCAATGGTAATAACCAACAGAATGTAGGTGATGGATCAAATCAGAACAACAATCAGCAAAATAATGGATCAAATCAAAACAATCAACAAAATGCAGGCGACGGATCGAACCAGCAAAATAATCAAAGTGGAAGTGGTTCTAACCAAAATAATCAACAAAACACAGGAGATAATTCCAGTCAACAAAATAATCAACAAGGTGGCGGATCCAATAATAATAACCAACAAAACATCGGTGACGGTTCGAATCAAAACAACAATCAACAGGGAACTGGAAATAATGGAAATAATCAACAAAATGCCGGTAGTGGAACAAATCAAAACAACAATCAAGGAAATAACCAACAGGTAAGTCATTAAATATTTTAGATCGATACAATTTTATTTTTACACATATATGGTAAAAACCGAGAAAAGATATAAAAAGTGGCAGATGGAAATAGATTGAGGTAGTGAGTTTTTATTTCTTGATCCTGATTTTAAGATTCGTAGATTCGTCCAATTAACTTTTTTTATTTGTTAGTATATAAAGTTGTAATCTCAATATGATTGAATTTTTGTTGTTATTCTGCTGTTTATGTGGTGTTCTTTTTGTAGCTATTTTTCATGAAAGTGTGCTTCATTTTTGTCAGTTTTTATTGTTGGCTGGAGTCATCACTTCATCGTAAAATCTTGTATTGAAGTTGTAGACATGACTCTGTCTGTTTTTCAATGTGCCTCCAGTAAGTTGTCGTTCCATAGTTTTCGTGGACTTCCTACTGATCGTTTTCCTCTTCGGGAACCGTTGTTGTTGTCTTTACTACTCTATTTGTTGTCATTCGGCTTATATGATCGTTTCATTCTAGTCTTCTGTTTCTTACCCAGTTTTTGATGTTCTTCACCTTGCATCTACGCCGTATATCTGTACTTCTAGCTCTGTTCTATAGTGTATTGCCATGAATGTTTCTGTGTTTTCATCTTTGCTATTTCTAACATTCTTTTTGTCCTCTTTGTATCAAGTCGTGTTTCTGCCGCGTATATCATCATTGGTCTGATGACTGTTTTGTATTGTAAATTGCATATTGTAAATTCTGCCTTCCATTTTTTTCCCGATATTTTTATTTCTCCATATTGTTTCATTCAGGCAGCCAGCGGCTCCATTTTTTAATTTCCTTAATGCTTCCTTGACACCTTCTACCCATGTTGCCTTCTGAATGTATTTCGTTTTTATTAGTTCGTTCTTTCTTTTCTTTGTCCTCTGATTATTCTCCATATTTCTTTTTGTGTTCCGTAGAAGTCGTGTTCCATCTGTTTTGAGAAGCTCTGTCAGTGTTCCATTTTTTAAATCTTGTATTTATGATATGTAATGATGCGAGGGAGCATTTAGATAACGCACTGTGTGGTTAGGTTAGCTGTAAACGGATTGTCTAGAGAACCGTCCCTGTATTTAGACATCTAGAACAGGAAGTTGATTGTTGGATTATAGTTCCAATATGAATTGGATTTCTTGTGGATTGGGCTTAGACTTTGGAATTTAAAAAACTATATAATGTTTGTATGGTTTTATTCGCGATATTGAACGGTATATTGAATGTTTTTATTCACGAATCTGACATAATTTGGATTTTACCCTGGTCATTTGTAGAGCTTTCTTTTCAAAATTGACCATATATAGTTTTTTTAGCTTGACAGATATTCTTCTGATATCATTTTTATGTTTTTATTAATTAGGATGTTCGAATATAATCTATCTATCTATATATAGCCCAAAATATATTGATGTGTTGAATATAGGCCTCTCTCATTTGTCTCCATTTGTCTCTGTCTTTCGTTTGTCTTTTCCAAATTGGACCTGCGCTTTGCTCAATGTCACATTTCCATCTAATTTGCGGTCGACCTCTTGACCCTTTTGCAGTATATGGTCTCCAGCGGCCAATTTATTTATTCCATCTTCCATCCTGATATCTTTCGTTATGCCCTGCCCATTTCCATTTTAATTTCAATGCATGTTCGACAGCGTCTGTTGTTTCGGTTTTGCATCTTATCCACTCGTTCCTCTTTTTATCTCTCACAATATTCCCAACATTGTCTTTCCATATCTCTTTTTGAGTTTTCTTTATTCTATCTAAGTGCTCTTGGTACACGTCCACGTCTGGGCACCATATGTCAGAACAGGTAGGACGCATGCATTAAATACCTTGGTTCTTAATTTTAAAAGTTTTTTTGATTTTTGATAGTATATGAGAGTTTTCCGAATACCGCCCACCCCATTCTCATTCTTCTGGTTATTTCTTTAGTCTGGTTACTTTTGTCTGCTCTGATAGCTTGTCCTAAGTAAATATATTCTTGGACGTATTCTATGTTTGTTCCACCTATGGTAATTACTGATCTGTCTTCTGTATTAGTCATTATTTCAGTTTTCTTTAGATTCATTTTTAGTCCTTTCTCAAGAGATGTTTTTTCTAGGTCTGAATTCATTATTCGTAGTTGTTCCATAGTTGTTGCTCACTAGGAGTACATCATCGGCGAATCTTAGATGATTTAAATATTTGCCGTTTATACAAATCTCTTTATTGTCCCAGTCTATAGATTTAAAAATGTCTTCCACGCCAGAGTAATTAGTTTGGGTGAGATTGTATCCACTGGTCTGACCACCTCTACAAATTCTAATTAATGGAGTTTGCAAATATATATAATATATTAATATTTATATATTATATATATATATATATATATATCTTACTCACTTATTAACATTAAATAACATTGAATTTACTTTAGACCACATGGTCATTTGCTGTGCTAATTTTTTACAAGTTCATATATGTTGTTAGTTGCTTAACTGTTTATACAAGATCAGCGTATTATGTCCATTTACTTAGTTTCATTCACATGTTTGTTAATAACATTGACTGCTACATATCTTTTTTAGGTAACAATTAACATCGTTTCCATGATTGTGTGGTTCTCATATTGTAATAATTTTTTAGATGAACTGATGATGCTTTCAAAACTCGAAAGCGAAACGTCTTCAAAATAGATAAAGTAGCCTATCACCTTTGTCTTTTATTTCTCCACCTAGAGACCGATATAAGAACCCACCACTCGTCTGAGTGATCCTTATATATATATTGGATTGACGGTCGTACTCCTTTTTCCGATATATATATATATAATATATATATATATATATATATATATATATATATATATATATATATATTGTGGATTAGCATTCTGTACTGTGAATCTATTCGCTTCTGCGCTTCTTCAACTGCCCATAGTTCTATGCTGTCAAACGCTTTTTTATAGTCAACAAACGCTAGGTATATTGGAAGGTTGTATTCGTTGATCTTTTTTATCAATATTTTAAGAGTGTGAAGGTGGTCGGTTGTGCTGTACCCTTTCTAAATCATGTCTGGTCAACTGGTTGGAATGCATCAAATTTGTTGTGTCGAATATAATGAGTGAACATCAAAACACTATGACGTTTTGTTTTCTACATGTAGTTTTGATAGGATTTCAATTAACTATTCAATTAACTTTGGACTATAATGTTCGGTCAGAACTCATTTCAACCCCTCAAATGTTTTTGAACTTGGTAGTTCTGATGCTAATAAGTCTTTTAAGATACTGTAAACTTCTCCACCAATTAGATAAATCAATAATTGAACGTACTTGTCTTCTTTCACTATATTACATAAAAACAACTGCTCAAGTCCCTCTAGAAAAGACGTGACATCACTTTTGGTAGCATCGAACTGTTCAATGGCCCCATTAATGATATTTTTAGACTTTTACGTGAATTTTTTTTCTGTGACTGAAGTATTAAATGAGGTACAGACTAACAAACCATAACCATTTATTAACTTCAAAACGGTTACATATTATTCAATTAATCAATCGAATAACGAAAATGAGTATTGATATAAAACTAATGATATTCGTGGATCTTATTCTAATGTATAATGCTTTAAGTAGTAATTGAATTCAAGTAATGGTTTATATATTTTATAGGGATCATCTAACCAACCAAATGTTTCAAGTGGAGTAGGAAGTACTTGTTCTAAAGAAGGCTTTTTAGGAGATCCAAACGACTGCAGAAAATTTTATAGGTAAGTAATAGTTACAATGTAAAGAATTAAGAAATGCCTCAGTGATCCATAAAATTTTATAAGTGTAGAAGACATCAAACAAAGCAAATATGGAAAAGTTATAGCCCACTACCAAATTCGTTTAGATTGGTTTAAATTCCAAAAAGAAGGTAATATCCCAGAGCCAACAAATATCTATAAGACCTTCAATATTATCTATAGACTTAGTGTATCGTCTTCATATCTAATCACATTAAGTAGTTCCCTGTTGATTTTTATTCCATATGGTTTTCTCTCAAGTGCCTTTTTAAATAAATTCCAAGTAAATATTGAACAATGTTGGCGACAAAATGCAACCTTGTCTGACTCCTCGTTGTATATAGATTTCATCGGTGTAGTTATCGGTGTAGTTTATCAAATTTCAAATTTCTTTTTAGTATTTGCATTAATTTTACATGCTGTACTTTATCGAATGCCTTTTCGAAGTCCACGAAACATGCAAATACATCTTTTCTTTGATCACGGCATTTTTGTAATAGGATATTAAGCACAAAAAGTGCCTCCCTGGTTCCCATAGCATTTCTAAAACCAACTTGGGTATCTTTAAGATCGTCTTCGCATTTGCATCTAATGCTGTTGTGAAGTATTCTGAGGAAAGAGTGTGCCTTATTAGGCTAATTAATCGTCATTCTGAGCATTGTGTTTTTTATATATTGCGACAAAGATGGATTTGAGGAAATCTGCGGGAATCACCCCGGTGTTATATATTAAATTAAAAAGTCTTACTACTACATTTATGTTACCATTCTCTATTAGTTTCAGTAACTCAGTTGGTGTATCATCTGGATCACAAGCTTTTCTAATTTTAGCATTAAATATAGCATGTTCTACTTCGCATTTCATAATTTCTGGGCCGTCAGTACAGTTTTGGTAAAATTCAGCGATTTAATGTGGTATGTAATCTATTGCTTGCCTTGGCCATGTCCCGTAAATCATGATAGGCTCTACCTAGGTTTGATGGATTGTCATTTTGGTTTCTTTTCTGATATTTTTTAACAATAGTATCATGAAAATTGATATTATCGCCTTCTTTGGATATTATATATCCGAAAAAACTTCCTACCTTGCTATAAAAAAAAACATTATTATCATTATTTTCCAAAACTATGTTAAAATAGGTTTAATAGAAAATCTTATATATTTTTATTTAGTGTCTGCTCTCAGGTGTTTATTATATCAAACTATATCTTTTAAGCATCCTGAAGAAGTTGATGCTTTATTGATAAGGTTTATTTAAACGTTTAGAGTCTTTTCCATTGCCTTGTTTTATCGTGATTTCGTACATTCTTAAAATATTCCAAACGATCACTGAATGCACCTCTATTTAAAAAAAAAACTATAATAGGTAATAAATAATATACTTGAAATTTTTACAGATGTGTTTCGAATGGACAAAATGGATACATAAGGTACGAATTTTCTTGTGGAAAAGAAACCGTATGGGATCCCAATAGCATCACCTGCAATTATCCATGGGCTGTAACGGGAAAATGTTATTCTGCTACTGTTCCTTCAGGTCCTACAGCCACAGAGGTAGGTAATATTAGATTAGATTAAATTAGATTGTTCAGATCATATCTTTACTGCCAATGATTATTTTTTAATTCTTATTATCTGATATTCTACTACTATAATTCAATACATATTTCCAATTCAACTCATATAATTTTCAGGACCCAATTTACACCATCGAACCGCCAGAAATTGTCAGTGTCACCAACGGACCCGAGCAGCCCGTAGAACCAATAATCACACCAGCTACTGAAGCTCCAGTGGGCACTGTAACGAAACCGTGCCCCATTGGCGAGCTCGAAGGCAATCAATTAACCTTAATCTGTCCAACCGGTTTCCGAAGACACCCAAGATACTGCAACCTGTTTTACCAATGTACTACGAGCAAAAATGGACATGACTTTAAAGTACTAGTATTAAGCTGTCCCGAAGGATTAATATTCGACGACAAAAAGGTGCAATGCTTACCTCAGAATGAAACTAGTACTTGCCAAGGCGAAATTGCATCCAGTACTCTTTATAGAACCCTGGAAGCAAATTCTATACCACCAGTAAGTATAAATACAATGCTCAACAATTTAAATATACCTAAAACATAAATATGAGGGATAACGTCTACAAGTATATTTTTTATAACGGTAAAAATGGCAATAAAATAACGGTAAAATAATGGCACTAACGGTAAATTAGCGGTAATTGAGTTGTGTATTGATATCGTGCGCGTAACTGACATTCGAAATCGCCGGTCGATTCAAGCGTTGTTTCTGAGAGAACGGTTTATTCTACAGAAAAAGTGTTAATAAATATTTTTGTTCAAAATTGTCTCAGCTACGTTTCTCGTTTGTGGGTAGAAGTGGAAACCGATTTTGCATCTTTTTTAGGGATCGAAAATTAAAATTATGAGCAAAATTCAGCTTGTTCCTATAATTTTTAGAGGTTCAATGGCATTTTCATCTTTGACTACTGGAGTAACTGTCTAGTTCAATGCATTTATAGTTTTTATAATTTTGCCCTAAAAAAATTTAGTAACATTTTTATTTTCAGTTGCAGATATACAAAAAAGATACTATGTGTCCCTCAGATGGAAACTATCTCCTAGATCCATCAGCTTGCAGCAATAACTTCATCAAGTGTGAAAAATCGAATAGCTCATCTCGAATGGAAGGATATATGTACAAGTGTCCCGAAGGATTCTCGTTCTGGAGAATCAGCCGAAGATGTGAACGAAATTATAGACTTCTAGACTGTGGAAATCTTAACAACGAAAACTCTAACTGGGATATGCCCATCGAATACGAAAACGTCTCTTTAAGAAGACGGAAAAGTGCGTATGCTGAGTGGTAAAATGTAAAAATAGGTTTTGTGATTTACCAAATGCTAAACAGATGACGTAAACAGTTCCAAAAAGTTAGGTTAATAATCGTTTTTTACTCATAACTTAGATGTAGCAATACATTTGTAAAGAACGGCATGGAATAACTGAATAGCGCATAACCGTACTGTAAGCCGACGTATACTACAAATCTAACCTAGAATGAACTTTAAGTTTGTCAGGTGTTAGTTTCTTAACGTTATGTAACCACTTCGAAACCGACTTAATTTTCGAGTAGATTCCTTTGTGGTTTCCGTTCTGCAATATTTAGAGTCTTTAAAACTCAAAAACTATCACCTTGACTGACTACTACAATCAAAAAAATTTAAATTATAAAATTTGGAAAAACGCGCGTCGTAGATTTTAAAATAAAAATATTGGAAGGAAAGTTAGAAGTTTGTAAAAACTACTTTTGATACAATTTGGTTTAAAAATCTTGCCACTATTTTTATTTTATTACTAAAAGAAAATTTTATTGTATTTTTTTTATATTTTACATCATTTATTAATATATAGAAGATAAAATGATAGATGTAATCCAGTGCGATTAAAAGAAAATTAAGATATTAACTTTTTGAAAAATGTAAACGCAAAATTATGGCTCCACTTTCTTGACACCAACGTGCCAGGAGTTCGATGAGCGGTGATACAGCTATGTTCTTGGGCTATGCAGAAAATCTAGATGTTTTGATTTAAAATGTTGACAATTTCCAGTTGAATCTACATCACATTTTGCTAATTGTAAGGCATTATCTAAACGAAACTATTCACGACTAGATCTATAATGAAAAAGTAACATTTACTGTGTATCTAGATCATCAAACATTATGAGAACAATATTACTTGGCGTCAACGTTAAATTCCTGTGGCAGTAATATGGATTGTCTAACCATTAGTGCTAATAAAAGACTATTGATGTGATGAACGTTACAAATGGTGTTACGGAAGTGGCCGAGTTACTATGCTCTCTATGACTATTTTTTATCAGAGAACTTTTTATTTAGAAAATTCAAAGTTAAATTAAGTGTTTAAATGTTTTTACTGCTAATAATTATATATGTATTTTATGTTACATTTTTGAAAAAGTTGATATTTATGATAAATCTTCGATGAATAATTTGCTCAAAAACATTTTCCCTATTAATAGTTGATGTAAAATTTGACTGATATTTATTAGTTTAATTACTGAATAACACCGCGATATTGAGATGTATTATTTCATATTCGCTCATTGGGAATTGGTTGTGGTTATTTATTTTTTTACTTACAACTTTGTAACTGTGACTAGCTATTATAGTTCTCACTAATTTAAGTGTAAAAAGCTGCCATTTTACTTATATATTAGATCAATTTAAATAAATAATATTTAATGCACATAATTTGTTTTATTTTTTATATATTTAACTCTTATTTGTCTGTCCTTCATCCAATAATTATTCAGCAAGCTGCTATAATAGCATCCCAAAAATTTGCAACAATACCAGCTTCAGATCGTTGTGAGCTCTCATAAATAAACTTATAATGGAAAATAAATTGTAAAATAAATTCCGGCTGCGTTGCCACTCTTGTCAAAAAATCTCTAGAGGTCAAGGAATTCCCAGTAACTACTAACCTCGAAACAGTATTTATAGAAGTAAATCTCTAGAGGTCAAGGAATTCCCAGTAACAACTAACCTGAATCAGTGGTTGTAGAAGTACGATCAAAAAACAAATATTTTATATTCAATATCTGCCTACCATCCAGTGTATCAGTTACTTACGTTGAATTAAAAAAACTAACAGATCAAATATTCTTAACCCGTTTCATAGTGGAAGATTTCAGTGGTCATAATATATTCTGGAGAGAGATTACAAGTTGCTTTCCGTCTAATAGAAACATGGTGCAATGAACACTTACTCTCTGCAAATCCTAAGAAGATATAGTTGCTCCTATATCTACCTCTATAAAGAATAACGGGCTTAATACCTTCAGATATTCTAAACTACAGTCTAAACTTTTCTGACGAGGTGAAATACCTTGGTATTACCCTTGACAGGAAGTTAACATGGAACTTGCACTTAAATGGTAGAGCTAAAAGAGTATATATTTCCTATGAGCAGTGCCAAACGTGAACCACCGGCTTTTGATCAGGATAATCGCCTAGGTCTACACTGATGTCATCAGGCCAATGCTAACATACGGAGCTATTGCTTGAGTACCAAAAGTGCTACAGGCAAGTGCAACTAAAAACCTAACCATATTCAGTGGATCGCTTGCATAAATATAACAGGTGTCATGAAAATAACACCAACTGCTGCAATAGAGTTGATCATTGGCATCACTCTTCTAGACATATATGCCAAAGAGGTAGCACTGGTGACAATGATGCGATCGCGCTCAGCTGGTGCTAACTTTGATGTTGGAATGGGACAATTGAGAACTCGTTTCTGGCGGGCAGACTCAATTAAACAAAAGTTTGTCTTTGACTAACCCTACAAAATCGAAACAAGACAGTATAGGAAGACAAACGTGGCAAATGCGTAATGCGTATACACCGTTTGCTCCATAATGGAAGAAGGCTCAGGATGTGGGATATACTCCAGATCACTGTACCTAAGAATGAAGTGGGATATTGGCAAAAATGTCAGCATAGTTCAGACAACTGAATGGTATTTCCATAGCCGCAAAAAAGATAACCTAAAAAAGGTATAGCCGGGAAAACTATAACTATCTGCACAGATAGCAAATAAACCTACTAACTGCTAACCTTGAATAGATCACGTATCACATTAGGGTTAGTAACGTGGTATCACGAGTCACTATCTCAAGCTGCGGATGGTAATAACATCATCCTGAGTTGGGTTAAAGGACACAGCAGGAATGAAACCAAGCGCATTGCTGATCAATTGGCTAGAAATGTGGCAAGCCTAAGCCTGTTAGGACCTGGGGATCTTTTTTTGTTTAACTACAACAATCGCGGAAATTGGCAGATATCACTCTCATACGCAAACCGTGAAAAAATGGAAAGAAGGGTAAGGATGTAGACTTGTCAGAGTAACACTAAGTAACCTTGAAACGTCAGTATCAAAGAAGTAGTTAACAATGACCAGAAAAAACCTACGCTTAACAATTTGTTTGTAACTGGTCATTGTCAACTAAGCAAAAACCTCCATACACTGGGGCTAGTAGACACACCTCTATGTAGGAAGTGTGAAAGAAAAGACGAAACTGTAGAGCATATCCTATGTGAATGCCCGGAGTTATCGTTAATACGAGAATACGCGTTTGGTGAGTTCTACACCTGCCCACATAAGATCTCTTAGTGACTTGCCCACCTTCCTAGAAATGGCAGAATGGACAATGATCCAAGGACAACAGCTCCCTGGGAGGATGCACAATAGGTCAACTGTAGCTTAAGTGCTGTGAGACAACTTGTCCTCCCTACTCTAAAGATACTAATATATTTTGGGATACTTCTACACATATTGTAAAGGGAATATTGTGGAAAATATAAGTCCAGACCTTTAATTAAATTTCTTAAATGATAACTCTCCAGATTTAATGTATATAACACAGACTCTTCAGCAATTGACCCAAGTATTTGCGACTTTACATGTCACAATTTACGTGGGAAGTTTTACCATACACATATGTATGGTAAATCACCAGTGATCACCATCCTATAATAAAAAAGAACCCTACTGTAACAAGGCAAGTTTTCTTTCTACCAAGATGGAAAATCGAGACGAAAAGATCAACTTTTTATAACAATCCTTAAAAAACCCAATGCCAAAAAATGTGAAGAATATCGAATAATAAGCCTTGCTATCTCCTGAAAACTTTTTAAAAAATTATACATAAAATAATATATAAAAAGTGTGAAGAACACATGACAAACACACAATTCGGCTTCAGGGATGCATTGGGTACTCGAGAGGCACTTTTTGTAATACAAGTTCTCTTTCAAAGATGTAGAGACGTGCATTGTGATATATATGTGTGTTTTGTTGATTACTAGAAAGCATTCGATAGGATAAAACATGACGAAGTGATGAAAATATTAAATTTCAATTGGCCAAGACAGCAAAGATCGTCGTATAATAAACATTATCTATTACGAACAAACTGCAGCTGTTAGAGTTGGGGATCAGTTAACAGACGACATAAAGATAAAACATGTGTGCTAAGGGGATGTATATTTCCTCATTATTGTTTAATACATATTCAGAGCACATTATGAACCTAGCGCTAACGGACAAAGACGACGGAATACTTATAAACGGAGAACGATTGAACAACATAGCTACGCTGATAATACTCTTACTTTTGCGGACAGTCTTGAAGGCTGCAGACACTTGTCTCCAGGGTGGCAGAAGTAAGAAACAGGTTTGGGCTTGATTTTAACATCAAAAAACCAAATACATGGTTATAAGCAAAAATAGGATACCACCTGGTCAATTACTAGTTAACCAACAACCTAGAATACAAATCACCAACTTTTGTTATCTGAGTGCAAACTTAAATGAACAGCGAGACAAATCCATGGAAATTAAGATAAGGATCGAGAAGACAAGATCAGCTTTCGTCAAAATGAAAAAAATCTTTACCAGCCACGATATAAAATTGGAAATAAAAATTCGTTTACTAAAATGCTACGTATTCTTCGTTCTTTTATATGACGTGGAGTCATGGACCTTAACTGAAGCATCACTGAAGAGACTCGAAGCATTGGAGATGTGGTGCTATAGACGCATGTTGAGGATTTCCTGGATAGACAGAGTTACCAACGAAGAAGTACTACATATAATGGGTAAAGAGCGCGAACTAGTCGTAACCATAAAACGTTGCAAACTCGAATACCTGGGCCATATAATGCGCAGTGAACAACGATATGACCTACTTCGGACCATACATCAGGGTAAAGTGCTTGGGAAAAGAGGTCCAGGACGAAGAAGAATAGCCTGGTTGCATAACCTGCGAAAATGGTTTAACTTAACCATTACCGGACTTTTCAGGGCAGCAGTCAACAAAGTCAGAATAGCCATGTTAGTGTCCAACATCTGTAACGGATAGGCACCATAAGAAGAAGAAGTGATTGACCCTACTGGAGGTAATTTATATATATATATATTATATATATATATATATATATATATTTATATATATTTAGTTCCAAGATTCCTAAGAGGAACATAGGGCTTCCACAAAATGTCTCCAGCAAACTCTATTTCTGGCTAGTGCTTTGATTTCAAGCCAGAATTTTCCCATTTTTCTCCCTTCGTCCAGTACTGTCCTTCTCCAAGTTCCCTTAGGTCTGCCTACTTTCCGTCGGCCTTGGGGATTCCAATCTAGCGCTGTCCTAGCAATGTCATTTGGCGGTCTACGGAGTGTGTGGCCCAGCCATCTCCATTTTCTTCGCCTTATTTGCTTTATGACATTTTCTTGGTTTCTTTGGTTCCATAAATTTTCATTGGAGATTCGGTTAGGCCAAAATATACGAAGGATTTTTCGTAACGCTCTATTGATGAAAACTTGTAATTGGTGTACTATGGGTGCTGATATCTTCCACGTTTCGCAGCCATACAGTAATAACAGCTTTTACATTTGTGTTGAAGATTTTTATTTCGTTTTAGTTGGGTAAATCCTGGATTTCCATATGTTGCTAAGCATGTTGTAGGCGTTGCGAGCCTTATTTATTCTTTCATGTACATCACGCTCTGTACCCCATTACAGTCAATTATGCTGCCCAGATATACAAATTCCGCTACTCTCTCAATTTTCTGGTCGTTGATCATAATAGGTTGGTTGTTCCTGGTACCAAATCGCATTTCTTTGGTTTTGTTGATGTTTATTTCTAGACCAACCTTCTTTGATTCTTCTTGTACTTTGTTTACTTGGAGTTGCATGTCCTGTTTTGTATGTGCTAGGAGGCATATATCATCAGCGTAATTTAGGTCTTCCAGTCTGTTTGTTAATCCCCTGGAGGTAATTGCAATTTACATATTATGAAAACAAAAAGGACGGCTTAAAGAAACTCTTCGTTGTTTAAGGGTTTTGATCTTAAGCTTCCTCAAACAATTAATAGTTGTTCATCTATATAAATATTTAAAAGTAAATTAATGGACCATATTAAAACCTCCAATAGTTAGATAGTTGTTTTTAAGTAGTGTTTTTATGTTATATTATTATTGTTTTTTTATTTTTAATCACTCTGTAATGATTACTTCTGTTTATATTTTGTTTAAATAATTATATTATAATGATAAATTAATAAATAAACTTTTTCTTCTTCTTTATAAGAAATTAAAAAGTGTTTTCATTTTATTTTATAAAAAATACTTATTCGACTACTCACTACATTGTACATTGATAATAGTAGAAATTGCGGGTCGTTAACCCAATCTCCCTACTTACAAAAAAAAAGAAATAAAGATTAATTTTATAAAACATGGAAAAAATCTCCAACAAGAGACCGACTAATAAATACACGTTTTTATTTCTTATTAATTTAATCATTTGAGCGAGCATCTTGAAATCCTTGATATTTAGAATACTTTTATTAAATCCGGATCTTTACTAAAATCTAAAAAACATTCGATTTCGCTCTGTAGTTTATGAATACAGCTGTCTGAACTTATATTATTGGAGCTAAAAAATAGGAATTTGTGTAATTTGCTTAACATGTTTCCAATAAATTGATAAAAACTAGTTATCTTCTTAGTACATACGTTTTGTATACCTGACCTGAAGACTCTTTCACTAATTAAAAATATAATAATTTAATGTTTATGTTTACATTTCGACGGAAAGGAAAATAAAGATTGTTTAATGATAAGTCACATATTATTGTCAAGGATTTAATAGCGAATGTGGTTTGGCAATAAAGAAAATGCAGTATGTTCCCAGGTAGTGTTAATAAACTATAGGTAAGTACAATTTTTAATAAGTTTTAAAAATTTTAACTCAACAAAAAAACAAAAACAATTTTACAAAAACGTTTTTAAAGCCGCTTAACATATAAAGATAATACATTGCTTGGCAAAAATTAGTTAAGTTAAGTATAGGGGAGAATTGAATACCTCTAGGAAACAAAATGAAAGGTATAGATGCAAAAGTCAAATTCTCTACTTTTTAAAATTTTAGAGGAAATGAAAAAATCTCTACAAACAATATTATAAAGTCAACCACCACGAAGTTTTTGTTTACGTTTATAAAGTAACTTCTTCTTCTTCTTCATTCTTGTATGTAGGCTTTAAAGCCTGTTTCTTCTTCAATATTAGCCTTCTAAACTGTTTAAATTGTAAACATCTTTTTCTTGGTCTGCCAATACTTCTTCGTTCATTTGGTGACTTATCTCGTGCAATTCGTACTATCCTAGCCTTTGCCATTCTAGTAATGTGTTCGTTCCACTCCTGTTTCCGTTTTTTCACCCATCCATTGTCTTCTATATTGCATGCTCTTCTTATGTTTTCGCTTTTCTCCCTATCCAACAGACTTTTTCCTGATATTCGTCGGAGTATTTTCATCTCTGTTGTTTCTAGTAGTCGTCTCGTTTTAGACATGTCAGATCTAGGTCTAATTGCTGCTTTTTGGATTCTTGTTTTTGTGTCTTGTCTTAGGTGTATGGTGCCTATCCGTTACGGATGTTGGACACTAACATGGCTATTCTGACTTTGTTGACTGCTTCCCTGAAAAGTCCGGTAGTGGTTAAGTTAAACCATTTTCGCAAGTTATGCAGCCAGGATATTCTTCTTCGTCCTGGACCTCTTTTTCCATGCACTTTAACCTTGAAGTATGGTCCAAAGTAGGTCATATTTGTCTAGTCTCGAATATTTCGCAGCCATAACTTCCTCTTTCTACCTACTCCCTTTTTGCCATCGATTCTACCCTGCATGATGACCTGCGGAAGACTATATTTATCATTCCTCAAAATTAATTGCTAAATCTTTAAAATTAAACCATTTTATTAGTTTGAGCATATATATAATTTAATTTTATTCTTTAAATGTTCCCAGTTGTCTGCGCTGTACGAAATTGCAGACTCACGGCAAAACTTACTATCTTTCCTTCAGTATTGAGATTGTATACATCGTTGACATGGGTATTGTATAGTAGTCGTCTTAATACCGCACCTTGAAGCACACCGCATCTTAACTGAAGTTTATTACTGTTAATATTATTTATCCTAACAATTTGTTGTCTGTTGTCCAAGTAAGACTTAAGTAAATTATGAGCAGTGCCGCGTATTCCACTATTTTCTAGTGCTTCTCATAGTATTGTCAAATGTATATTTCATTGGTGAGTTCTAATATTGCGTCATTTGTCGGAAAAACTTTCACGGAATCCAAACTGCGAAGACGATAATATGTTGTGTTTATCAAAAAAGATGTTAACCTGATTTGAAGACATTTTTCAAATATTTTTGTTAAAGTGGTAATTAGTGAGATTGGTCTGTAGTCTGATAAAACTTTATTGTATCTTCCTTATTGTTAAATTACAACTGTTTCCTTAAATTTTAAACATTGACCAGATAGTAAATACTAAATTTATTAGTTTAACTATCGGTTTAATGATTTGTTTACCTATAATTCTTATTGTTTCTGCTCTAATGTTGTCAATACCAGGTAATTTTTTCTTCTTAAATATTTTAATAATTCCCCCAATATTACTTTCAGAGACTGGTCCTAAAGACATAAAATGCACCAAGCTGTTATATTGTGGGAAATACGATGTCGGTGGTGTTATATTCTTGGCATAAGTTTCTCCAATTTCTGTAAAATAACGAGCAAAAGAATTGGAAATAGTTTCATCATCTGTTACAGTATTTCTTTCTCGTGTAACTATTTCTATATTATTTCTTTCGGTTTATTTACCTGTCAAATTTTTGACAATATTACTCATGTTTTTGCAAACATTCTTGTTTCAGTTTAAAAGTCAATATGTATATTTTTCTTGCATAGTACAAAATCATAAGTACATAAATATCTACCTGCAATACAGAGGTATATCCTTCTAGTGAAATAAACATCACCATCAGTGGTGGTACGGCTCTACCTTCAGTAATTTTTTTTCAGTTATGCGGATGATACCAACATTCTTGTCACAGGAACGTCTGATCAAAATTTGCAAATATAAACTTCACAGATACTATCCACCATCAAAAGTTATTTCTTATCCAACAAATTAGTTTTGAATGAAGAGAAATCAAAGTATATGATTTTCACGTCAAATAATTAATTAAACCATCAAGCCACTATAGAAGCAGCAATAGATAAAACAGACTGCACGAAGTTGCTGGGGGTACTTCTAGACAGTAATTGTAAATGGTCAAACCACATTTCTAATTTGAAATCCAGATTAAGTAGCGCATGTTATGCATTAAGAATTCTTTCACGTTTCTTTCATACATCAATATTAAAAACAATATATTTTGCCCATGTTTACTCAATAGCCAAATATGGCATTGAAGTCTGGGGTTGTACCTCTGAATTAGAGCAGATATTCGTACTTCAGAAAAGAGCGATTAGGATAATGTATAAAATAAAATTTAGAGATTCTTGTAGATGCATCTTTAGACAAAACAGTATTCTGCAAATACCTGGTCTGTATATATTTTAGTGTATAATGTATTTGCATAGCAAAATTTGTGAATTTAATAAATTTCAATTTAACCATGTTTATTCAACAAGATTCAGAGACAATCACTTTATGCTTCCACAACATCGTTCTGTTTTGTTGGAAGGTAGCACACATTATGCAGCCATAAGTTTCTTTAACAAATTACCAATAGATATACGAATGAATTTACATCAGCCAAACTTTCGGAGGTGTGGTACATCAATACATTTGTGAGCTAGAGCCATATTCTAAAAATAATTTTTAAGTATGTTTTATCGTGTTTAATTAATTTATATAATTTTAAGATTTATGTCTGTATTTTTGACTTGTCTCTTACATGTACTTTGTATAATGTCGCATGTGATCAATAAATTTGACTTGATTTGACTTGACTTGCTCACTGGTACCGCTAGTAGGATTCGTCTAAGTGACGAGAGATTTTTATTTGCTCTTGTCTACTCCATCTAAGCCTACCTAAAAAATATTACATCTCTATCATCTATAATAAAGTATGACGAAACTTAGAGAAGAAGAATAAATCAGGAAGGCTAAATACAGCAAAAGGACGAAAAGATTACAACCTTTATTAAGACGAGATCGCTAGTACATCCAAATAAAGTCTAACGTCAGAGTAAAGATACAAGAAATCACACTTTAATGTAAAGAATATGATGAATTAAACTGAATGGTAGCAGAGAAATAAATTAGTTTTTTTTGTAGGAAGCTAACTAGAAGAAGATAGGGAGGAAAACTGACAAGATGGATAGAAAAGATGGAAAGCGATCTCTAAAGGACAGAAACAGAATGAAATGTTTTGCCAAGTACAATGAATTAAACAATATTTTTTGATAATTACATTTCATAAATGCTTTCTTTCTTCTTTTATGTATTTAATATACATTAAACACTAGAGCTCCTAAAGAAATTATCATGACATAACCACTAACTAGATATCTCGACAATTGTCAAAATAATATTAATGTCAATTTGTAGATTTTTTTTAGCATGATTTGTGAATGAAAACTGTACGAATTAGAATAGGTATTGTATAATATATTTATATTGTAAAATTGAGTTACATGACAAATTTTCAAAATTATCTAGATAACAAATATAGATAGATATGCAATAGGCAAAAATTAGAGTTCGGCATGGAGATTTTTTTATTTATTTACAATATTTTCAGAACCAAGAAAACCGGACTATGATTAAAGATAATTCGGAGGAGAACTCTCCATTATTATATGTGGTTGATGACAGGATACCTAAAGATACTAAGTATTTTGACACTGGCAGATTTAACGGGATCAGCTCTGGAGCTACTGCAGTGTTTACACATTTTCCCGGTAAGCTAACATTTTTTATCTAAAACTGTACAGCTAAGATAAATATTATTGAACCAAGAAACTGCTGTTTTTAATGTATATTACTATTATTTATTAAATAGTGACATTCCTTTAATGGTGACATTTAAATACTTTTTTTTTACTTCCTGCTTATCTTCATTCCATGGATAATTTCACGTCAGTAGGTACACAGTCGCGGACTGTGAAGTCGAAACAAAACAATGTAATCCTCATTACAATCAATTGTGGTTTAACCCCATATAAAATAATATACCTATAGCCAAAACAACACCTTTAGTACATCTTATTTAATTCATTATTCATTAAATATAACCTTGCGTGTTCAATATTGTCATGTACTCGTAAGAAGGAAGTTATTATTGCTAAAACTAGTTTAACACATAAAATAGTCCTGTTAATAGTTTCTCTATTTTTGTTGCATTTTTGTCAATTTTTAATTCTAATACCGCTTCAAACTTGACTATGGTAGTGTTCTAAACATGTCGTTAAGTAAATCAGTACTACGTTCACTAAATACAGTCCAAAATACTTTACTTCGACTCTGTCAGGAGCATTCAGATCCAGTCCAGTGAAATATATTCACGTAGAATGATTCGGACTTCCTCTTCACATAAAACAACAACTACTTGTCAGAAAATCCCACCAACCCCACAAGAAATCTTATCTATAATAGGACATTAACCTTTACAAATAGTTCTGGAATAGTACGGTCCATTAAAGATAGATACGTTTATTGACAATTTTTACATAGTAAACACTACATGTCATGTCACAATATAAATAAGTCACTTATGTATACATAGGAAATAACTAAGAAATAATACAAGAACACATAATATAACATCTATCTATTTAGCCCTTGCTGTCCAATTCTGGACATAGACCTCCTCTTCCTTTTCCACGTCTTTCTATTGTATCCACTTCGGGCCTGCGTCTTTCTTTAAGTCATCTGACCATCTCATTTGTGGCCTTCCTCTTTTTCGTTTGTAACTATATGGTCTCCAGTGTATAATCATCTTATTCCATCTGTCGTCTTTCTGGCTTATGGTATGTCCACCGAACAAACTAGTCACATATGAGTTTGTTAACTTATTTGAAAGTAAAAAGAATTCCAACGGCACGTAGTATCCATTTTTGAGTCCGTAGTAACTCCTACGGACTTTACACGGACATAACTTTAAATAGTTGAATAAAAATTTAGTGCAGTATTTAAAAGTTCCATCAACATAAATTGTTTCTAATTTACTTAAAAATGTTAAGTTAGATACACAAGAAAAAGCAACAAATTCTTTTACCGGATCATTTTTCAATAAAAATTGTTCTTTTTGGTTGGTTGTCACTTCCACGGAGTTTAACGAGTCATGTACTTTCTGCGCGCACTTCGGAATTTTGGGAATAACTTGTTTTCTGCGATTATAAATATTTTTTGTAATCAAATGTAACAAACATGGACAAAATCATAAAAACCCAAAGAGCAATGGAAAGGCAAATGTTGCACATAAGACTAATGGATAAAAAGCGAAACGAGTGGATAAGAGAGAAAACAAAAGTGAGGGATGTTAGACAAGAAGTTGCAAAATTGAAATGGAGATTTGCCGGATACAATATAAGACAAAAAGAAGACCGATGGAACAAAATTCTTATAAGTTTGAGACAGTGGGAATATAAACGAAGCAGAGGAAGGCCCCAAATGAGATGGGCAGATGATATCAAGAAGCACGTGGGCTCTAAGTGGATGACTGTAGAGAGACAGAGAAAAATGGAAAAGGATTGGGGAGGCCTATGTCCAAAGATGGACCGAAGAAGGCTAATTAGATTAGATATAATCAAATGTACATCTTCCACAGTAAGACTTTTAGTGCCTGTTTGTTTAATTTCGCTGTGTATCAACTTTAATGGTTTTTCACATAAATCGTCCATTGCCTTCCACTTAACACTATTACTTAATTTTTGCTGGTTTAACACTGCTTTTGATAAACTTTCATGGGTATGGTTATGACTACATTCGACTACACTGTTACAATTTAAAGTTTTAACAAATGCTTTGCAAATTCTTTCTACACACTGCCAACGTTTGATATTATTAGCTGGAAGTTATACTTGTAATTGTCAATAACTAACATTGACTTGCCCTTTTCACATAACAGTTCGCTTACTTAAGATTTCTGCATCAAGAACTAGGTATAACTATATTCAAACTGGAGTAACAATGTTAAGATTCGCACCACCCCTATTTCTTATCATAAAATTTCAGGTAGACAACTAACACCTACCACTTTTTTCAAAGAAATATATCAAAATTGCAACTTTTGATACGGAAAAACCCAATCAAATATTGAACAAGGGAATATGAGCTCTAACATCATAATGCTTTAGTGATATTATCGTTATAATTTTAATATTTTTTAAGTAAAAAGTAGTGTGATATAGTAGCATTGTTTAAAAAGATTCATTCTTTTTTAAACAATAATGGTAGTGTTGTATTAATAGGTAAATACAAAGTTTTAGAAGACATTATTCAAATATCTTTTTTAAGAAATATATGGCCGGAGCAAATTTACTTTCGCACTATCGCATTATCCAATTGTTAATTCTTAATTTGGAAAGACACCGGGACTTGATGAAATTCCTGCAGAACTGCCTGAAGCTATTAGATACAGAACAAATAAAAATAATAACTGATATATTTAATGAAATATACAAGGCAGGAAAAATACCAGCAGAGTGGCTTAAATCGAAGTTGTACCATTGCCAAAAAACCAGGAGCAAAAGTTTGTGAATATTATAGGACAATAAGCCTAATGAGCCATCGGCTGAAGCTGTTTTTAAAGGTCATCCACAAAAGAATTTACCGGAAATGCGAGGAACAAATTGCGCCCAATCAGTTTGGATTTGTGAACGCCGTTGGTACGAGGGAAGCTTTATTTAGCGTGCAGATCTTGTTTCAGAAATGTAGAGATATCAGCTGTAATGTTTTTGCATGCCTGATTGACTACAAGAATGCTTTCGATAGAGTCAGGCATAAACAAATGATGGAAGTGCTGAAGAGGACAGGGATTGATGGAAGAGACTTAAAAATTATAGCTAATCTGTATTGGGATCAATCAGCGGTACTCCGAATAGATGGAGAATATACAGAATATGTCAAAATCTTAAGAGGAGTGAGACAGGCGTGCATAATTTCACCACTGATATTCAATCTGTACTCGGAGCACATTTTTGAAGAGGTCCTAAAAGATATTGATGAAGGCATCTCAATAAATGGAGTCAAGCTTAATAAACTGCGGTATGCAGATGATACAATAGTGTTTTCCAATACCATAGAAGGGCTGCAAAACTTAATGAACAAAATAACAGAAACAAGTAGAACCTATGGACTGGATATAAACACCAGCAAAACCAAGCTAATGATCATCAGCAAGCAAAACATAACTCGAGCAAATCTGTATGTGAACCAAATGAGAATTGAACGTGTCTCACAATACAATTACTTGGAAACTATAACCAATGAGTCGTGGGACAATACCCAAGAGATTAAATGTCGGATCGGAAAGGCTAAAAGTGCATTCTTGGCTATGAGCTCTGTGTTCAAACGCCATGACCTCACCCTGAAAACAAAAATAAGGCTCCTTAAATGTTACGTGTACTCAGTGCTTCTGTATGGAGTAGAAACGTGGACATTGAAGGCGGAAACTATCAAAACTTCAGGCGTTTGAATTATGGTTATACAGAAGAATCCTGAAGATACCATGGACAGACAAAGTCACCAATGAAGAAGTACTGCGGAGGATGAACACAACCGCGGATTTGGTCAACATTGTGAAGAGCCGTAAGCTGGAGTACTTGGGACATATAATGATAAATCAAGTCAGATACGAGCTACTCCAATGCATTTTGCAGGGTAAAATTGAAGGAAAAAGAGCCCCAGGACGAAGAAGAAGTTCCTGGCTTGCTAACCTGAGAGCAATGTATAGAAACACCTCAACACAGCTATTTCGTATAGCAACTAACAAAATCATCATATCCAGAATGATCGCCAACGTTCGGAACGGACAGGCACCCTAAGAAGAAGAAGATAAATTTGGGTAATATTAACTGTTGTCCACCATCCTTTACAGGGTCCCTCATAAATATACTTCACGTGTTTTTAATAATATCCTATTAAAAATTTCAGCGTTTGTCTGTACCTGTATTGAAATAATAAGTTGGTAATATAAAATTTAGAACATTATAGTAATAAAGCAAAATAAATAAACAGAAAAAGAAGTTTGGCAAGAATGTTTAAAGCCGACTAGATACCAAGATGGTTCTAGTTCATAAAGGGCGAAAGATGGCCTCAGATTTAAGTGCTAAATCACCGGTCGGGGTTTGACAAAGCGCCATCGAACATTTATGGATAATCTTAAGTATTTTCAAGATAAATGCATGGAATAATTTATTTAGTCTGTTTTGCCACATCACCATGGTTAAATATAACTTACCTACATGTTTCAATGATAAAATTGTTTTATTAAATGGATGTTCTGTTCAAACAACGTTCCGCGAGCTTTGCCCATTTTACGGTCGCCATAATCGTTCTACCAAAAGGGGTAGTCGCAATATGGTAGATAAATTTGGGTTCACTAGTTTAGTAAACAATCAACCAATACCTGTAAGTCCACTAAATGCATGGTCTGCTGAAAACATCGCCGCTGTTTGTGAGAGTTTGCGGGAGAATACGAGGCAGTCGATTTCACATCGCTTACAAGAACTCAGTCTTTCACAGACCACATGTTAGCAAATTTTGCTCAGTACTTGGGTCTGTACCTGTACAAAGTAGACCATAGACAACGACGTCTGTTTAATGAACGGATTCTGGAGCAGTTAGAGACTGAGCTTAATTTTCATCGAAAAATCATCTTCAGCGAGAGGTCCATTTTTGGATGAATATGTACGTCACCAAACAGATTTGTCGAATTTCCAATGCATCTTCAAATGTCACTATTTACAGCAAATTTTAGGCTATCGGTAGCATCAACAGTCCATACTTTTTTGAGAATGACTTTGTCCAGGATATCACCGTCAACGGTGAGAGCTATAGGTGGAAATTATCAACTTATTTTGGTCTCAATTGGATGATGACCAACGACATGTGGTTTCAACAGAACGGTGCTTCGTGCTATTGCTACATTATACATTTTGTAGAGCACTTTCGAGCGACCGAGATCTGTGCAATTTAACCTCGTAAGACTCTGTATTGTGGGTATCAGGTCTATGAGAATAAGCCACAAAGCACAGCGGTCCTCAAAGCCAACATAATCCATGCCATGTCAACTTCAGCTTAATTTATGTGCTAGCCATAGAAAATTGGACATTTTGAGTGCGCGCCATCAGACGAAGCCGCGGCGGAAATTTGAACAAATTTCGATGACATCTCCCACACACTTTGTTCTATTTAAATTCTAAAATAGGATCCGCTTCATTTAATACTCTATATTATGGTTACTATAATATAATCTTAAATTAGATTTCGATTCGAATAAGAAACAAACAAAACCATCGAAAAATACTCTAGGATGATATAAAATCAATAAAACCCGCAGAAAAACTAATTAGATTTATTTTTTTTTTAACTTTGTGTTATAACAAAGCATCAGAAGGACAAACATTAACAGTGTTGGGAACATATTCTTTAGCAGGCAGCAGTGCATAGTGTATTATGCAGATGATACAGTGATTCTAGCGGTACCCAAAAGAACAGCTTGCTCCTCCACCGACTCTAGCGGCACTTCGGCTGGACTCCTGGAGGTACAAGTAGCCTGAGATGAGATATCTCAACGGAAAAGAGACCGTCTCATTAGACTTAGATTTATGACCAGATGTATTTTTAAATGAAAAATATATCGTGGAGCTGCAATCTATTAAATCTTATATACTAAAACGGTAAGCCCTTTTCTTGTCCACCACTTTATATGGATCGAAAGGTCTCGTCGAGACAAATCTAAATATGTACTTCCGGTTGCGATCCGACACCGAAAGTGACCCGAAACGCGCATAGAACGTCAAGATAGAGCAAATCTGACACCGGATTCGTGATCAGCATGCAAAATTAACTGCTAAATGATATCCATGTCGACATTTGATGAACTAAAAATTGCATTCCGGTTTTGAGGTCGACTTCCGGTTTCGTTTTTATTAAAAAGTAAAAAGTAAAAGTTTACATAACTCCCGGTTGTCAAGCAAAAGTTTTCAGAAAATGGAGACATTGTAACAAAAAACATTGTTTTCGACGAAATATTTCGTGATATTTAATATACTTTTTACTTGCATTATTATTGATGAATGTTATGTATATTCTTGCTTATATTGTTTGTATTGATCTCTTAATTTTTCTCGCAAAATAAAAATTTCATTTAAAAAACTCGATGTCGAGTTGGTCCGCTAGTAGATATTAATGTCACTTAGTGGACATTGTATAGTGCAGATATAATATTTTTATGCCTGAATTCATTTTATTCTAATAGATTTTTGCTTCGTGACTGTACTAATATTTTGAATAGTCATTTAATTCAGATGGTTAATTCTAAATCTGCAAAATTAATGTGATATATAAATGAAGTATAATTTTGCACAATAAATTCAATTATTTTCCTGATCATTGACTGGAAATAAGTGTCGGTACTATTATATTAATTGCACCGACGGCGTTTTAATAGTTTAAAAATGATCAGCTTTTCATCAAAAGGGTAAGTTAATTTCGGCTTAAATATAGATTGTTTCCTTCCACTTGCATCTTATTTTTCACTTGTATAGTTAAATTAGTCAAAAATTTCCTTCTCGCGATTATTATTGGCGAAAATCGATGCGCGACGTCGCTAACTTATTTCGTGATTTCTCTTATGTGATATTAAGGACTTCTTTCTTGAATTTTCACGTTTTTTTTTCTTGTGATTTTATTTTAAATTTATTTAACAATAGTTCATAAAATGTCTTAATACAAAATAAACTAAATATTTTATAAATATATAGAGGAAGTGCGCCCATATATGGAATACCGTTTTGTATTTGGTTTGTAATTTTTTTGTTTCTTAAAACATTATGTGACTCTTTATTCATAAATACACAGTAATGTTTTATATATCAGATTTTAATATTAAAAAGAAAAATCTGCATGACATATGAAAAAGGTAAATTTTGCACCTAATATGGAATATGTACTTAATATGAAATATGCTGTGATCCTAATATGGAACACAGTAATATGTATTTAAATTAAAAAATATTATTTGAAATATAACACTATCTATTTTAATAAATTCTTTATTTTTATATTTCAACTTATTAGGATTTAGATACTTACTATCCCTGACAAAACATGTTAATTGTCTTTGCAAATCTCACAAATAAAGATATCAGTTTCACGCCCGGAATAATCTGTATGGCACCATTCTTTGCAGACAACGCACTGTATCCACTTTCCTCCTTTTCTGTCTTCCAAAAATTTTCCATTGCAATAGAAACAAGTAGCATCTTCTTCTTTAGAATTGTCTGCTGCAATATCTATTATGTCATCATCATCGGAAGAATCGTCTTTGAAACTTACTGATTCGGATTCTGAAGAGCAATTTTAAAATATTGTCTTCTTCGTCGTCTTACGTAGATGCTGGTAACTACATGATGGTTGTTGGTTATCTAATGATTCTATTAGTACTTTCCGCTTTACTGTTTTGGCTTGTTTTGAAGAAGAATTTATTAAAGTTTCTAAAGCGTCTTTGTATGGAGACGAGGTAATAATCGCTGCTTTTCCAGGTGCCTCACGTACCCCTTCGAGGTCCTGTCTGTTTTTGAAAGGTTGGCACCGGTGTAATATTTTCAGGTCTAACAAATTCATTTTCCTCTACGCTATTGTCGGCAATATTTTCAACTACTGCATATTGTTCCTTGTCAGTTTTATCTTGTTCTGCAGCAAGGAAATCGTAGCAAGGCGATTTATAGGAAATATTCCGGTCTTTCTGAAACCATTAACGATAATTGTACCAGTTTGCACCTTAAGATAGGCCTTTCCAAATAGTTCAGCAATGTCATAATGTATAATTAGTCTGATTTGACCTTAAAAACAATCTCAACAACTGACTATAATAGTTTTTAAGGGTCCCATTAACGTTTTATTTAGCATGTGGTGGGTAGAATGAGGGGCAAGCACACTATGTCAATAAAATTCTCCCTTGCCAAATTTATCATTTCTAAATTTCGACAATGTGTATAGTGTCCGTCTAACACTAGCAACTTCTTCTTCACGTGCCATCTCCTCTAAGAAGGTTGGCAACCATCATGGCAATTCGCACTTTTGACGCCGCTGCTCTAAAGAGGTCAGCAGAAGTGCAATTAAACCAAGCTCTTAAATTATTCAACCAGGAGATGCGTCTTCTTCCGCGACTCCTTCTACCCTGTATTCTTCCTTGCATTATTAATTGCAACAAGTTATAATGTTCGCCTCTCATAACATGTCTCAGATATTGCAGTTTTCTGACTTTAACTGTATTTAAAACCTCTTTATCTTTTCCCATTCTTCTCAACACCTCGACATTTGTGGGTCTATCTACCCAACTTATTCTTAATATCCTTCTGTAGGCCCATAACTCGAAGGCTTCCAATCTGTCCGAGACATCTTTGTTTAAAGTCCAAGCCTCCAACCCATAAAATAATACGGAACACGTAGCATCTCAGAAGTATTATCTTTAAAGAAATTGAAATGTCCCTGCTGCAGAGTACTTTTTTCAGTTTGTTAAAAGAATTTCTTGCCTGCCCTATTCTTGCCTTAATCTCTTCTGTGTACTCATTATTTTCATTAATTATTGTACCCAGCTATTTATATTTTTCAACTTTTTTAATTTGTTCTCCATGTATTGTTATGTTTTCTTGGCGCTGTTAGGCTTTTGTAATTACCATAAATTGTGCCTTTTTTGTGTTTTCTTCACTGACTTCTACCATTCTGTCAACCATTTATTGTAAATCCTAACAACACTGGATCGTTTGGTGATGGTTTCACTTTTTCAATAAAATGTAGGAACCACTGTGTACAAATGTGGGATTGAATCCATCCACTTGGATGACACACAATTTTTGAACCAGGAGAAGCACCCTTTTCCAATAAAACATTGTGGTTTTTTCTGGGAAAAACTAAATATGGTGGAACAAAAGTTCCTCCAGTACTCATACACAAGACTGCTGTGACTAAAGAACCTCTTTCAGCAGAAGTTAATGCTCCTACCTGCTTCGAACTTCTAAGCGCAAGAACGTATTGGACTTTAGAACAATACTTAATCCAGTCTCATCCACGTTGAATACTCTCTCAGCTGAATAATTATGATTTTCAAATGCTGCCTCCAAAATATCAAAGAAATGTGTAACGTTTTCCGTATTAAAGCCTTTGGCTCTATGGATGGACGTTCCAGTTGGTTTTTTGACAGAAATTCTATCCTTGTGTCGTTTCAAGAATAAATTTAATCATTTTCTTCCGGCACTTTCCTTTTCTTTTGAAAATGGATTGGGTAGGTATATTAACAGTAGTCAGCTGATAAGCCATATTTTCAACATCATTTCTTGTTAACCCGTAAAACTTTTTTTTTATTAAAAGTAGATAGCCTACCAACTGATTTTCTAAGTTTTGTGGTAGGACTGCAGATCTTCCTAATTTTGTTATAACAACCTGGACTGGTGTAGCATTTGTTTCAACAACCTGGACTGGTAAATTCTCGTAAGGATCTGAGAATTTCTTCTTCGCCTGTACCGTACCTTCAGGATCATATTGTATAGGATCATATATAACATAGTTACCAGGACGTATTAAGTTTACATAAGGGACATCTTTAAATTTTAGGAAAAAGTCATACTCCATGTACCGTACTTGGTATGGTCTAGGATGCGTACGAGCTGTCTTGCACAGTTCTAATTATCCTGCTGGTGAGTAGATCTCGCTATTTCTTAGATGTCGTTCAGTCCTAGCGTGAATCGAGTCACGCTCCATTTGGGTGTCAGCCATTTCTAAAAACACTTGAGTAATAAATAATCATGTTTTTACTGACGCCAGAAGCAATCCATTAGACAAAATTACATTGCGGTTTTTGTATGTGCAACCATCGCTGTAGAAAATTATCTGTTTTACTATGGTTCCGCCAATATTATGGATAATGAAATTATACAAATTACTGCACAATTCGTTAGCATTATGAGTCTCGTCCCACAAAAAGGAATGATTTCCTAGATTATAAATAGTTGTGTACCAGAAGTTTCTTTTGTAATACAGTGCCGACGCTTTTAAAAAAGGTCGAAGTGGTACGGCTTCTAGGTCAAATGTAAACACCACTACAGATGGATCTTGATTTGCCTTGTCTTTTTCTTTCTCCTTTCTTGCCTCATCTTTACGCTCAATGTACCTAGTGTAAAAAATATCAGTAACATTTTTTTTGTTCTGCGGCTTGCTGCGGTTGTTTCATCCAAAATTTGCCAGAAACAATTTAAGGTACCTGTAACTGTCTTGTACCTGTCATCAATAAGATAGTATATAAGCCTATTTCCAAATCTTTTAAACTGTTTTTGTACCTATTTAATATCTGATTATCACATTTGTAGATTTTAACTAATAGTTTTGCTCAACCTTTCTTCTTCTGCACGTATATTTGTCGAATCACTTTTATTCTCCAAATTTTATATTTTCAAGTCCCTGGAATCGTAAATAATAATTATAACTTTTACCAAAACATTCACGCAAAATTGCAAATACGTGCTTAATGCATTGTTTTCAGAATAAATAAATCACAATCGCGCAGGTTCTACGAACATTTCTCTGACTGAACTGAACTATTTTCGTTTTAGCAGAGAACTACGAACGCATGTGTTCGTATGTTCTCTGGTTTTAGTAGTCCTTTGTTTATTATCACATTGGATGAGACATACATTTTTTCTGTGTAAAGAAGACACAGTGAGTACTTTTTTTAAGTAAAAACTCCATAGTGAATTACTAGAAACTCATCTAGACGAACTAACAATAATATATTTTATTATTACAGTTTTTCCAGTTTTTTGTACATTTCTTTCGCTTCGTGTCATATTTTGTCCTATCTCAAAATCTATTGAACCAAATTGAAAATTTACAAATTCTCCGTGGTCTTTGAGTTGTTCTCTTTTTTTTCATCTTCCTCCTTATATTTGCTAGACAGATATTTAACTGTTTTTATGTACAAGGCCTTAATCAACCAAGTTGTCTCCTTTCTATAAACTGTGTTATTGATCCAATATTAAAGTCTGTTCGAATTATTTTAAATTCCCACTTTGTCTTTTACTCTTCTTTGATATTTCATAACCCGCATTTATTGTACATTTTTTTCTGTTTATTCACAGCCATACGTAAGCGTCGGTCTTAAAAACGAACATTTTTGTGTGCTAGATATTTTCTTATTAATTAATGTTTCATTCATTATATAATGTATGACGAAAACCATGTGAATCCTCACTCCCCGCCTCTCGACGCGTTAGTGTTCTGAGCTGTTGGACGTGAATCCCTGTCCTGGCATTTGGTTTTCACCTCTGGCTGCGTTAAGTAGTTGAGTTACTGTGACCAAATGCCCATCTTGGTAGTTAGTATTCGCCTCTGGTTGCGTTGAGTAACTGAGTTACCGTTGCTAACTACCCATCTTTCTGTCTTTTGATTTCTTTTTCTTTGTTCTCCTAAAGAAGCTACATACAATTGTAGCGAAACGTCGAGATGAACCCACTTTTGGGTCACTCACAAATGACACGGTCCAAACCCGGAAGACGAATAAACTATAATTCTGACCTCTGGCCGTGGAAGCCTACGATTTAATTTGCTTAAATGTTTATATAGTTTAATTTTTTGCAGATTATATAGGAACTTGTTGGGTCGTCACAGCAGTCTCCGCATTAATTTTCTTTATGATGATGCTACTGGTGCTCTCAACGTTAACGGTGGCGAGTTTGAGGTTACCCAGATGCGCTACAGCTGAAGAAATCACCAATGATACGATTCATTTAGTTCACGTACATAACTCATATTACCAAGAAATAGAAAAACTAAATTTTGTTCGAGAACTTGCCAAATTATATCCCACATACAATATCAGAGTACTCACTTTGCCTGGAAAAGAAGAAACTCAGAATAAAATTATTCCTGGTACAATAGAAAAAGATTTTATTGAGGTAAGTTAACTTCTTCACTTTTTAACACATAACATAATGTTTCTAAAAAAATATAGAATATAAATTTCAAAAATTGCTTACTATTTGTCTTTTCAAATTTCCGCGACCAGAAACAAAACACTTTATGAAAGTATGGTTTATTCATTGCTGTTGTCTTTGGTTTTTAAATTAATATTTAAAAAATATTTTATTTATAAATTTGTTAATATAGGGAAATTATGGCTTAAAAAGATATGTTTTATTAACTTTGTAAACAATAATGTGATTTGATCTTATTTTTAGGAAAATTACGACGTTCAAAACGAAGTAACTTCTAGTATATCTACTTCAACTCACAAAAAATCCAAGATACTACAAAGAATGAAAGATATAAAAGACACGCAATTATTATTAAATATGTTAATGCGTGGTATGTTCATGGATATAAAAACAGACCCGAAAATAAAATCTACAGAGTCAGCAACGACTCAAACAACTACAGATAAAGTGATCAAAAATGTAGAAGATCTAGGTAGTATATATCCGAAAATTAGTTATGAAACCATAACCTACAATCAGACATTTTTTGGAACTCCTTTACAGACATCTTACAAATATATAAACGAGAAATTACAAATATTTGCCGTTCGAGTTCTGCAAATATGGCAATACGGTGGCTTAAGTTTCGACTTACAAAACGCAGATGAAACTGATTTGAAACATATTATTTCTAAAGAATCTACACACCACCATAAATTCGAAATTACCGAAAAAGATAGCAGGAACGTTTGGGTCAATACAGTGAGTGTGGACGATCGAGCTTTTCATTTGGAAAGTAAAGTACCTTGCCATGTGTTCTTCGAACAAATTCTAATGATATTAAGAGGAGCAGACCAATATACTACGGTGAAAGATGTCATGAAGAAAGCTGTAAAAAGTTTTGTCTACATTATCCGGTTAATAGAGAAAATTGTATAAAGTATATGACTGTTTAGCGTAAATTATATTTATTTATAATATATTTTATTTAAAAAATATAAATTGTTATTTCTTTATAGCTTTACTAAAACTTAAAAAAAAAACAAAAGGATTCCTATTGATAAAAATGGATTATACTCGATTTTGAAATGTATGAAAGTTAAGTTTTTTTAGCAGAAGCACAGAATAATAAACAATCAGAATGCCCATTTTCAGATGCCACCTTTGAAGTTTGTCAGCCATATTTTAGACGGAAACAAACTCAAATTGAAAATTTTGTGACAAGCTACGACAGAACTGTAATTTAAATTTTTAGAGATTAATAATTTAGTACATTTGAAATAATTTAATCCATTCTTCAACTAAAAGTACGAATAAAATAGTAAATATTATGTCTGTAGTTGCCGTAAATAAATTAAACCGGGTTAATTTGTCTATGCACATCAGATAAAATGTCACTGAACAGCACTGGTTCCGACTAAAACATGGCTGATTCTTTTTTTAAGTAGAGTGGGCATTCTGATTATTTATTATTCTGTGGCAGAAGATTGCAACAGTTTTGATACAGGACTTGTTAAAAAATAAATAAATATCGATCCCCTCATATCTTGTTTTGTAAAATTATTTATAAAAATAATATGACCACCCCGATAAAATTAAACATAAAATAAAAACCTTAGCACATATAGGTAATTATAAATACAATTATATTCTTTTCATCTCTAGGGATTAGTGGATGGCAACGATGTATCGATACACATTAAACATATCGATATATTTGAACATTTTATCGATATTTTTATATCGAAATTCAACTTTCGATATATCGGTACATATATATCGATATTTTGAATACAATATATCGTCACACACGATTAATATAAATATTTGCAAGCATTTCAAAATAAATACAGAAAAAATATATAAAAAATAAATAACTTTATTGATGTTTGCTAATTTTCCAAAGCTCCGTCGAGAAAAAAATTCGTTAGATGGCTTGACAGCTGCGTGTGTGCTCAGATGTCGCTGTCTAGGTCAACCTCCAGTACAAGTTGTGTGTACGATAAATTTAGCCGAATGTGCTATGTTTTGCCCATCCGCTCAACTTAGTATGTGATAGAATATGTAATAGCGATACCATACTTCGCTATTTGTTATGCGCCGTAGTTGATGGCGCATATGACTGCCAGATATTGTATACCAGATACCGCAATATAACAGTGATTCAGTGCTATGCTCCCACCAACACATTTCCCCCGAAGATAGAATTTTCTACGAATAACTAGAACAAATAACCCAACAAGTAGACCAAAGCGATATACCAATAGTGATGGGCGATATGAACGCTAAAGTTGGAGATGACAATATTAACTTAAAACCGTAATGAGAAAATATGGCCTGGGAGTAATGTACGAAAACGGAGAGCGTTTTACAAATTTTTGTTCCAATCATAGCTTAGTAACTAATGTATTTTATAGTTATTGGTGGAACCATCTTCCCACATAAAAATATCCAAAAGGTTAAATGGACTGCACCAGGTCATATATGAGAAAATCAAATAGACCACACCGCCATATCAAGAAGATGGAGATTATCTCTTTTTGATGTATGCAATAAAAGAGAAGCAGACATCGTAAGTGACAGACAAAAACACTAACAGACCAACATAAAATCTAGACGAATTAAAAACGGCTCCAGGATGACACACGTTTAGGGAGGAACTCCAGCTCAAAACAAGAGAATGTAAAGTAAATAGCTGGGAAGATTTGGCAGATGTTTTGACAGAAATAGCTCAAGATAAATTGGGTAAAAAAAAACATAGAAAAGAATGGTGTCAGATGAAACTTGGAATGTTATCGAATAAAAAAAAACAGCAAAGAAAGATATTTTGCAAGCAAGAATTCTAGAACAAATAGCGAATCGACAACAAGAATATGAAACTATAAAAAAGCTCTAAAACACAGCTTGTTTTAGAGCTTTGGAGGCGAGCAGTGCGAGTCCACCAATATTGTATGAGGACAAAGGTTAACTTAAGCTGAGACTTCATAAAAAAGAGAAGAAACGCCAATTTGATAAATAATATTTGATAATTCTACGTTATTGTTGGTTCGAAGGGTATACTATAAATATGGTATAATAAAAACCATGACTTATTTCGGATGTTTATTTGCAATTTTGATATATAATACAATTATTTTACAACATACTAATAAATAATGTAAAAAAACTTATTTATTTAAATTTAAATCTCTATTAAACAATTTTGAACCTCGATAAATGCACATATGTTACTGTATGGTACATACATTCTTATTTCAATCGGGTGTATGTGATAACAAAAAATGGATATTGAACACTTTTAGGTTCTCCATTAATAGACTATTTATAAAATCTCGTAATATTATACACGTTCAATCTGAGCCAACGTGCTCATTTCACATTCCTGGTACCTTGAAACATGTATCAGTGTACTGACTGCGCCAATTAAGTACAATTTTTAGTTTTTTATGATTTTATAGAGACTAATCCTAACAGTAAAAGAATTTCCTATATTTGTTAGGTAGTACTTTTTTTTATTTAAACATAATATATAACATCAAATGTTTCATACTGTTTACTTAACTCTTTGATGTATATTTAAGTAGATTAGTAAATTTATAGAAAATAAACTATTAAATCAACTATATAAAAAGTGATACTGTTTCATTCTATAGTTTTCAAATGATAGATGAGATTTTAAATGCAAGTTGTTCCAATTGGCTACTCTGATAAGTTCTCTATATCGACCAGAGATCGCAGCACTAAGAGCGTCGTTTTTCTTCTTATTATATAAACATATGTTTAATACACGCCATGTAAAACTTCCTAGTGGAAAGAAATGGGCAGTGAAATTTTCCTAGATAATCTACGCCAAGGACGTCAAAAACTGTAATCACCAGAATCCATCAACAAAGCTATGGTTTTAAAAGAACGATGTACAAAAGTGTGTGAAATTTTTAATGCTCTCACTACATCAAAAAAACGTTCGATGATATCTTGCATCAGAAACTGAACATGCAAAAGATTTGCACATGTGCACGTGTGCTCAATGTACAGCTGGATCCTAAAAAACTGATACGACGAAGTTAATTGATGCTTTTCAGCAGTGTATTTGATTGGTCTGACATTATATTTATTATGACAGAAAAATAATAAAATAAACAAACAAACATCAAACAATTGATGGCATATATTAATTCATAAATTATCTTAATTTTGAATTCCTGCATTTTATAAAGAGTATATTATAATTGATAGTTGTTAGATAAAATGGGTTATTATTTTTATTAATATTAAGGAATAAAACAAACGACTTAACATAACGATATATTAAAGCAAGAATTGTAACCAAATTAAAAGATAACTGGATACTATCAAAGGCAGAAGAACATTTTACCATAAAAAGAACCACAGTTTTTCTATTATTAACAGATCGAAAGAAAGCGAGGTTCTGGAAGACCAAAACTATATTAAATTTAGCTATGTAAAAATAAATATTATTATTTTATAATATCTCGATCAGCAATGATAACAGCTTGTATGGAACTATGAAATTGTCTTCTTCAGAGAGCTTTTCCCAAACCTGTTGTATACCGTGCCACAGCTCTTTAGTATTTTGAGGTATAAAATTATGCCGATACAACCGTTTTATAATAACCCTCCCACACATTCTCAATTGGGTTTAAATCTGGACTGTAGCTGGGGCATGGTAAGGTTTCGATGTTCTTATTCTGGAGCCACTGGTTTACTATATTTGCAGTGTAAACAGGACAATTATCTTATTGGAGGATAAAATGATTTTCTGGATAAAACTGTTCTACATTGGGAAACATGAGGTTTTCTAGAATATTCAGATAAGTCTTCCCAATAAACCTGCCATCAATACGCCATACTATTCCCATTCCTCTAGATGAAATCCATCCCCATACATTGGCGCTAAAATGACCAACTGCTCGATATCTATCAACATATAGAGGTTTTAAATCTGTTATTTTTCGCATTTTCAAAAAGATTCTCTTCTAATCTCTCCAAAAGCGTACGATCTTCATGAGCGCTAGATATTTTTTGGTCTTCCAGAACCTTGCTTTCTTTCGAGAGTTTCTTGTTATCTCCATCTTTTTTATTAATCTTAAAAACTGATGTTCTGCTTACGTTAAAATGTTTTGCTACAATAGATAGTGACCAACCATCTTCTAATTTCGTTACAATTCTTGCTTTTAGTTGTTTGCTAGCATGTGGAGCCATTTTTTGAGGTTGAAAAGAATAAGATCTGAAAATTTTAAGATTTGGCACTGACAGTATGTAAATAATAAGTATTTATCTCTCAAAAGGCACTGCTCAATTTTCTACAAAATACGCTTCAAGAGTCTTGTTTTTTTAAGAACCAGCTGTACAAAGGTGTGTGGAATTTTTAATGCTCTAACTAAAGAAACTTTCGGTAATATCTTGCATCAGAAATTAAACATGCAAAAGATTTGCACACCATGGTTAATACGTATGCAAAATGTACATTAAAAACGTAAAATAACTGTGATTTACAAACTGCAGGGTAAATAGTGTACAGAAGCTAGTTATTAATCTTCAACGAATTCGAGGATGAGGTCATATTGCTGATTTTATTGTAAAAGTCGAAACGAAAACTGAGTAATACTACCCTGAACTTAAAGAGGAAAAATCTCTTTTCGGTAGGATAATGCACCTGTTCAGAAACATGTACTGGCAGTAAGGAAAGGGGGATACGCACCACGAAATGCTATAAAGTCACCATATTCTAGACACTGGAGACCTTTCATCCTTTATTAGTGCTTTTCACCCAATAAAGAATCTATTAAGACTGTACACTATAGAAAGATCTTTAGACAGGACATCTCTGTAAGTGGGATTGACATTGGTTTGACCCAAAATAGAAATTTAAGAAGAAGCTGTACCAGCATAGTCGTAAAAGCAAAGGGAATGATAATGAATTTGACTCATGACCTTTAAGGGTTTTGTTGTTTTAATACGAGGTAATTATGGCTCTGTACGAAAGAAAATTGAATCAAGGAAATTGATTACGTAAGGTAAGATGCAAGGAAAAAGATATCCCAAAATTTCATACTAGTTAAATGAGCTATTTCGAAATGAAGTTAACACAGTAATAACTGATAAGGTGCTCTACAAAGAGTTTTAAGATAAGCATTATATTTTTTGTGAAAGATTCACTTGTAAATCATTGGTTTCTGAAAAAGGCTGAGTACCTGTAGTGTACACCAAAACAGTTACTATAATTGTTTAAATTTGCATTCTGTCACTGCTATTTTGAAAAAGTCGACAAATTAGTTGCTTCATTCGTACAGACTAGACTAAACCTAATAGATTGTCAATGATTAAAACGATATTTTATATCAATTCATACAAATTTCAAGATATCCACCAATAACACAACAACAACGACCTGCACAGTACAAGCATTACCGTTTGGTACTAACATTAAATTGCGATATTGATGAGACATAAAAAATATATACAAGTTGAATATATTTGGCTCCCATAATAAAGTACGAGTATCTTACACTGTAGGTTGACGATTGTGTTACGAGTAGAATGTAGTTTGTTCTAATAAATGTGGCAAAAATATATTCACATCCACGAAAATTGTGAGAGCTGAATGAACACTGTAAAATCGACATATTCATTGACCGAAGGTTGGTAAAATAGTGGTAGAGCGAGTAGGAGGTGAGTCGACGTTCATATGTCCACGATTCGCACTGTATTTACAGTTCCTGAATTAAAACTCGCCTGGATCCTTTTCCGATATTTATTGATGTAAATCTTATTTTATGATGAATAAAACCATTTATTATTATTGCATTGTTTGTGTTTGTTTGTATTTCTAACGATCTGTTTACGTGTAATTATTTACAAAATGTTCTTGGCTGTGAATAGATTATATCCACACCTCCAAAACACGGAATCACATATAGTACATCAGACATTAACTATTATGCTTACGGTCATAAAAAGGTGTTTAACTCCATTAATACTATTGAGCCTAAAGTCCAAAAAATAAAAATAAAAATAATAAAAAAGAATAAACAGTCCAAATCGAGGATTCAAAAGCAGTAGTCCCCATTTTTCCTTAATTGTTAGAAGAGACGTGTCACTCAAATCAAAATTGATCAGAAGAATCCTCATCAAAAATGATCATCAATTGCTTTGTCAATCCCAAAATGCTTATGTATTCAGAAAATTTTCTCCAGTTACTTTTTTAGATGTCATCTCTGTTGCGAAGGTGGAGGTGTAGATACTGTAACCAAAAAGTAACAACGATCCGCCATGATCGATTCATTGTCCAAGTAGCTAGAAGAGACCCAACAATTTTTCACCCGTAGCTCCAAAGACAACTTTTGGAATCTACAAGATTAAATGTTTCAGTTGGAACGACAAGATTTCGTGACCACGCAAGATTGATCGCCTAAATTTGTGTCTTAAGCACCAAAACTGAAACATTGGAAATTCGCAAAATGTGCAAGTTTCAGACGAAACGACGAATTCGTGTACTTAGCTGGCGAGGAAGACAAGCAAGAACGGAAACAGATCTGTTCACATATATAATTGAGGAAGTGTCATGTTTTTGGGAGGCATTATGATCAATGAAAAACACGTTTCTTTATATCCAACCAAATAACAGTTCGCAGCTATCTTGATTTGATTCTAGAATATGTAGTTACAGTCTAGAGAGGTACAATGGTAGACAATTTAATTTTCATACCTGATGATGCACTTTCACGTACCAACAGAGTAACTACAGACTCCTTTGAAACAGAAGATATCACTGTTCTGGAGTGGCCTGCTTACTCACACGACCTTACGTTTATGCTAATGACTGTACAACAAATAGTTCTAATTTACTATTCCAAGAATTTATCGTGTTCTTTAATTTTTATGTCTTGGTGATTAAATTGCTTTAAAACAAATATTGTGTGACTTGGTTTTTATAAATTCGCTTGAAATAGAAGAAATTTTAGATGATTCCGTATATTAAAGTTTGTTTGTGCGTAGAAGATTCTGTCAATATGCTTTTACCATCAATTTGGCATCGTCTTGCAAAGTGGCATCTGTATATCGATGCCATTTTACAAGACTTCAATAATTTTTTTTCTGTCCTTGTTACAAGAAGTCTAATTATCTCAATATTCAGACATTTCATGCCTTGTTGGTACTTTAAAATATCAGCTTTCTTTTTTATCCCTTACTAAGTTATATAAATTTATTCCAGAAAATGTTCGAGTCCAAAATGATGGTCCAGTATATGCATAGATGTGTAAAAATATTACATATATTTAGTTCAGTGTTTTTAGTGTTTATTCGCTGTATACATGAAAATGTATATCCCATTTTCATTAACAATTATTTTGGCATCGCTATTGAATACAATATTACCCACAACGAAATAGTCAAAAATCATTCTAGTATCATGTTTTGTTTAAAAGTAACGGGTTATGATATATTGCACCTACCTATTGTATCTTCCCTCCAATTGGTCCAGTCGTGACGTACAGCGCCTCAAATGATGGAATTTTACCAATAAAATACAAAAAGACAGAAAAATCACACACAGCAGCATGTCAAAAAGGCCTTAGTTATATATCTTCGTTTCTATAAGTCCAATCATGACCTACAGTACCTCAAATGGTAGGATTTAACTAATACAATACAATGAGATAGAAAAATCAAATTGAGTAGCATGTCAAAACGGCCTTAGTTATGTATCTTTGGTCCTATTAGTCAAATCGTGACGTACACTACCTCAAATGATAGGATTTAACCAATACAATACAATGAAACAGAAAAATCAAATGGAACAATATGTCAAAAGGACCTTAAACACGTATCTTCAGTCCTATTAGTCTAATAATAATGTAAAGTACCTCAAATAATAGGATTTAAAAAATAAAATACAATGACATAGAAATCAAATATAGCAACACGTCAAAAGGGCCTTAGTTATGTATTTTCACTTCTATTAGTCCAATCGTGACGTACAGCACCTTAAGTGATAGGATTCGACCAATAGAATACACTGAGATAGAGAAATTAAATACAACAACATGTCAAAAAGGTCTTAGTCACGTATCTTCGGTCCTATTAGTCCAATTGTGACGTACAGTACCTCAAATGATATGATTCCACCAATAGAATACAATGAGACAGAAAAATTATATAAAGCAGTATGTCAAAAGGGCCTTAGTTATGTATTTTCGGTCATATTAGTCCAATCGTGACGTATCGTTCAAGGTGTAACGTGGGTCATCTAGTGCCTTAGAAAATAATTGTATTCGTCGTCAACGGTAAACTTGCAGAGAAAGTCACATTCAAAAGATTAAGGATCATGGTTACTTAGAAATACAGGGTGACTTTTTGAACGTTTTGTTTCATTTAAGTAAGTATATCCGAAATAAGCGGGGGATATTTTCTGAGATATATAAGCCTAACCTAACCAAATTGTTTACGATCCGTTAATTAAATAAATTAAATTGGAAGCGCTTTAAAATAATTATCTTTTTAGTGATAATTAACTTTATATTTTCACTATTTCATAATTCCTTAAAATATTCACACAATTTGGCAACGTTGTGCGCAAATGATGTCAAATTGGACCCATAATAGATAAACATGACGGGTGATAGATATAACAATATACAAGAATTTATTCGGACGATTGCTTTTCCAGAGCAATAGATTTTTAAGAGGCACGATGAAAAATATATAAGGTCTCATAAAATTCGAAATGTGATTTAGGATATCTAAAGCATTTCTTAAACTAAATTACCCAACATGGTCATCAAATAAAAGTTATACTCACCTTTATCGTATCCATCGAGCAAAAAGACAATAGAGGGAATGTAAAGGTAGTGGGTGCAAAAATATTGTTAGACAGGAAGTGCGATCTCTAGAGGCCACATTAAACAAGGAAAGAGTCTCACTAATTGTTTGACATCAAATTTAGTTGGGTTATGTTATTGTTTGTCCCAAATGTCACATGAAATCTTATTTATATTGAAGTTTTTTAACAATTGTGTCGTATTTTAGACTATTACCGTTAATAATTAATTAAAACTTTCTCGTCTAAGACACAATCTGAAAAATATTATATAGCTACTGTTAATAAGTGTCAGAAAATTTAAATTTGGCGCATTCGCATTTCCGGATATGTCCGCCATCAGAGGCCACTTTTTTGGTCTCCTTTTCATAAGGATTAGATTCCCTCTTTTGTCTTTTTACCAAAATCTTTACAATCGTATCTCACTTGTTATATTATTGTTATTAGTTAGAAAATTAAGAAAGGTTAAATTCATAGTAAAACGTAATTTCCTAATAATTTATTATCAATCTTATAAATAAAATTTTGTAACTTGGCTATAAAGTTTAATAATATGTTACGTGTCCCGGTATTTTGAATTGCTTTATCGATTTTGTTGTTTTTTTTGCTCTTACCAACTAGGAAAGCTTCACAACCATCCAAAATTCTATACACGACCTGACTAGAATTTCACTGAATAACCGTCAAGAGCAAATTGAAACACTGAATACTTTATACACTGCCCAATGTCGCTATGTCTCACCAAAAATCGTAATTTTGTAGGACGACTTTACACAACAATATTAAATTAAATCTATCCCCTAAATGTGCATTGGGAGCCACGTAGGGTACAATCACAGTCTGGTTGGAGTCCGTTTTCTTTTAGGAGGACGCCTTCCTCCATCTCATTCATCTCTTCGTTACCGACTTTGGGTTTGGGAACTGAGTTTCTTTGACGGACCATGTACGGCGTGTTGTTTGGAGAGGGTGAGTCTCTGCCCTAAAAAATAAATTTGTTTTATTAAATTATGTTTTCATATAAGGTTGAATGCTCGAATAAATAAACTTTGATCAAAAAAAGGCAGATATCGAGCAAAGTTTATTAAGTAAATCTTGCTCAAGTACTTTCGCTTCCTAGAGCATCTTCAGGGGCTTCTGAAATAAGCCAAGAAACGCCTTTTTAACTGAAGAAATTTTTTATCGAAGACCCATTAGTTTCGCCATGTAGGAAATCATAGAATTCCTAGAGTTGTTATTTTGGAACAATTACAAAACGCACTGGACAACATACCACCCAATGAAAGAATAATCATTATGAGAGATATCAACGCAAGGGTAGGAAATATCTTTTTCGGTGGTGTTAAAGAAATTCTCAGTCTAGCCTATAGATGGCACTATTAGCAAAGCGTACTATTTCGTTATTTTGGTATACCTCCAGGAAACTGTGAATTTGATCAGACAAATCTTTTGTTTAACATAGTTTTAATGCTGTTCTATACTGCATAATTGTTCTGGGTCCTGGCTTGTTCTAAGATTTTTCGCCATTCCGTTCTGTTTCTTCCTTTGTTTTTTCAGTTGGTAATCTTAAGTGTTTTCAGATCTTGTTCCACTTGTTATATGTATCTAAAGTCTTCCCTTTGACCTTCTTCCTACTGGTGTTTGCCTCATTATATGTTTTGGTGTTTCCGTCTCCAACATCCGTTCAACTTGGCCCATCCAGCGCAGACAACCGATAGTTATGGATGTTATGATCTCGGGTTCATTGTATGCTGTGTAATTCAAAGTTATATCTTCTGCGCCATATGTCATTTTCCTTTACCCCCTTATATATGTGTCTAAGGATGTTTCGTTCAAATGTACCTAATAGGTTGTCATCGCTTTTCGACAGTGTCCATGTCTCTGATCCATATAAAAGGACCGATTTTATCAGGGTTTTTAACTTCTTCACTGACATTGTTATCTGTGGTAATTAGTGAACCTACATTTGTAAAATTTTTCACGCTTTCGATATTATAGTCTCCTATTGTCAGATTTTTTAGGTTCCTTTGGCCTGTCGATTTACTGGCCTTCGTATATTTGGTTTTAATTTCGTTAATGTTTAGGCCACTGTTTTGTGCCGCTCTTTCTATCGCTTTCAATGCTTCTATCACCTCGGCATAATAGTAGCAGTTATACTATAATGAGGACAGAAAGCAACACGAGTTGTTGAAGGTTATTATACCAAACTAGCTCATATTGTTTTAAACTAGCTCAAATGTGTTGAAAAAATTTGGCTTTTACTAGGACCAAAATATAAGACACCTTATTATTAATTATTCATAACAGCAGTCGGCTGGCAACACTGCTCAAAAGAGTCAAATACCGTCACCTGCTTCTTGGTGTATTAAGTTTTGTCGCCTTGCAATAAAATGGAAATTTTAATAAGTTTTTTTAATAGGAAAGGAGAGAAAATATCCTAATTATATATTGAAAAGACTGATATGTTTCTTGTACATTTATGACGAATAAAAGAATGGAAAAGAAAAGTATTTTTGAAGTGTGTAAAAATTGATAATTCCTAGCTTAACGCTTTCGGCTTACAAGTTTTACATGGCACCACTCAAAGAGAAGGTGGAAAAATCCACAGTTTTACTTTTTTTTTTTCATTTATAAAAGTTAAAAAACATGTTCGAAAAACACATAAAAGGCAGAACATTGGACTACACAAAAAAACACACTAAAAAATTTGTATCTGGTACGATTGTAAGAACCGCTGGGTGTTTCTTCAACTTCAACATAGTCGGTAGAAATTAAACATTTTTTCACACTTCAACAACACTTTTCTTTTGCATTCTTTTATTTCTAATTATATATTCTTTAAAACAAAGAAGGGGTTACCATTTTAATATCCTGGAACATTTATTATAAAGAAGATTTGTTCTTATAGCTAATAATCCACAACTTTATGATTGTGCTTGGGAGGACGGGCATGGCAGGGAAATGGTTTTTTGAACACTAAAAGAGTATGGGTTAGCTCCGTAGATCAAAAGTCCATTATTAATTGATGACTGATTTCATTAATATCTTACACATCTTCAAGGTCCTTTTGACGAAAGAGATAATTCTCTTGATGACTACAAAAGTTTTTTAAGTAAGCGTTTTAATTACTTCTAAATACTTAAGATAATAATAACCTATTTAAATATAACTCTCCAACACAAAAGATATGTGCACTATAACGAGTGTTAAAAGGACAATTTGTATAAAGAAATACAAATTAATGATTAATGATAGTATGCAATGAAATAACAAAAATCGAATTTGAGAATAAACTAAAGTTTCGGTTTATTTGATTCTCTTTAGTTTGACGTATGTCGAAAGATCTTCTTTAGGTACCGTCTCCTCTAAGGAGGTTGGTAATCATCACAGCTATTTTCACTTTTGAGATTGCAGCTCTGAACAAGTCGACGGAACTGCAATTATACCACTTTCTCAGATTGTTGAGCCAGGAGATGGGTCTTCTTCCAATACTTCGTTTTCCCTGTATTTTCCCTGCATTATGGTTTGTAGTAAACACATATTTATCCCCTCTTATAACGTGGCCGAGATATTGTAACTTTCTTATCTTAATCGTATTCTTCTTCTTCTTCAAATGCAAATCCACTAATGGATATTAGCGATCACATTTTCCATTAATTCTCTATTTCTTGCAATATGTATCAGATATTGTATGTCGTTAATCCCTGTCCATTGCCTTATGTTTCGGAGCCAGGACATTTTCTTGCGTCCCATTCCTCTCTTAGCTTCAATTTTACCCTCGATTATAAGTTGGAGGAACTGGTATTTTTCATTTCGCATGATGTGACCTAGATACGCCGTTTTCCTTTTCTTGATGGTTTCGAAAAGTTGGCGTTCTTGGTTTATTCTTTTAAGGACATCTATATTTTGTGATTTTCGCTGTCCATGGCATTTTTAGGATACAGCGATAAAGCCACATTTCGAAAGCTTCTAATCTGTTTATATCCCTCGTTTTGAGTGTCCAGCCCTCTACGCCATATAGCAGCACTGACCATACGTAGCACTTAGTAAACATTAGTCTCAGTTGAAGATCAAACTCTGAACAAGTCAGTACTTTCTTGAATTTTACGAAAGCTTGTCGAGCTTGCTCAATGCGACATTCTACTTCCCTGTCCGATGCCCAGTCTTCAAAAAGCCACGATCCCAGGTATTTAAATTTACTCACTCTTTCAATGGACTTAGTATTCAGTGTTATGGTGGAGTTTTTAAGTGCATCTAAGTTTCTGGAGATGATCATAAATTTGGTCTTTTTGGTATTAATCTCTAATCCCATTTGCTTACTGTATTCTCCGATTATAGTGACAAGTTGTTGAAGATCGACTATGTTGTCACAAATTAAGACACCATCATCAGCATACCGTATGTTGTTGATCAATACTCCATTCACCTTGATTCCCATCTCTACATCCTCCAAAGACTCTTGAAATATGGCTCCCAAATAAATGTTAAATAAAAGAGGGGAAAGCACACATCCCTGTAGAACGCCTCTTCTTATATGTATGGGTTTGGATATAGAATTGTCTATATCTGTGCCACTGTGCCTATTGTCTATATCGTTAACTGTGCCGTTTGATGCCAGTACAAGTTTTCAATGCATCTTATGTCTTTTTGGTCTATATCAACTTTCTTGAGAATCTGCATTAACTTGTGGTGTAGCATTTACTACATTATCTAAAAGTGTCTGTATGTCTGTAGATCTTGTATATTCTCTGCAATTAGTGTAGTATCATCGAAATATCTGATATTGTTGATGGGTCTGCCGTTGACTTTTATTCCAATTGTTACATTTTCGAGTGATTTTTTAAATATTTCTTCCGAATATAGATTGAAAAATAAGGGGGAGAGTATGCAACCTTGCCTTACGTCTCATTTCTGTCGAAAGATACAACTCAGTAAACTATATAAATATACAGCTACAGAAAAAATGTCATATCTTATGCAACTCGAAACAGTGAATGTGAGTCAAAACTAATCTAATGTTTCAACCACACGAATAGTTTCCTTCAATAATAAACAAAGGCTTTGTTCCACTATTTTTTATAACATGGCCAATGTGTGAAGTTTTTTTCTTTTTAATATCAAAAATAGACTGTCTTTATTGAGTATTTTCAAGAATCCTTTATCCACATCATCAGGCTCCAGAAAGTCCACATTTTAAAGACTTGTTTTTAACTGTCTAAACGAATGTTTACTTTTAGCGTCTGGGTTTCACAACCATACAAGTGAACTGAGTAAACATAGCAGTCACCAAAACTTAAGCGTACATTAATATTGAATGACTGCAATGGATTATTTCTCTTCTACCAACCATTATCTTGGTCCCAATGGATATCCCTCCTGAATTACCTGATTTAGTTCCTGCTTATTTCTTTGTATAATTGTTTTGCTTTCTTTGTGTTATTGTTCCTTCCTGCTTACTTGTATATTGTGATACTCAATTCGAAGGGAAGAAATCAGCAGATTCTAAACTTAATGTACAAATGCAGACACCTTTTCTGATAGCCTTATATGTTCTATAGAGGTCATCGTATCTGCAGAAAGCAACACTTCGTTATCAATAAATATTTTTTAATTATATTATTGTCACAACCATTCAAAGCTACTCCAAATCTATATAGTGGCGTAGGATTTTTTTAATAAAAAAATCACTAACAAAAATTCCACATTTTCGATTAAAAAAATTATCGTAGTATACCCTGAAAACAAATTTTAAACTTCAATGAACTTCAAATTTAATAGAAGTGTTTCCAATCTAAATGGGAATGATATCGATTAGGTGAAGACAAAATGAACAATAGACATGAAAAGTGCAAGAATTAATCAGTTCTGAGATGTAAAAAATGTTAGTTAAAAATCAAGGTTTAGACCACTTCGTTCATGCATAAACCAGAAACATTTGAAGTGCTCCACATCACCCTTTACATCTTTACATACCGAATTGGTTTTTGGTGGATAGCTGCTTAACTGTGGGCAGCTATGGATATAATAGCTGCCTCTAGAATTTACTGTAATGTAAATAATATTAAATTTAGATTATATTTATAAATTCCCCAATTGTGTCAATTTATGAAAAAAAAAATAACACAAAATGTGTGATTATAATCACAATATATTTAATGGTATTGACATATTTGTAAAAATAAGAAAATAAAATGATTTTTTTTATTTTAAATCCTTTATAAGAGTTATATAATAAAATAACCAAATGGGCTATATCGCAATTACATTAAAGAACGTTTTCGGAATGACAATTCCATCACCAGTGTAACCTGACAGTATATACCCACATTAATTAAAAAGAACGTACAATTTAAAATGTTGACTAATGTTAATGCAAAATGTAGTTAATACTTACGAAGTATACATGCTATGAGCCACTAAAATATATGGGTAAAAACCCGTTAAATGCTGTAAATCTTTAGTAAATTTAACAGTGCCACCTAAAACCCAACTAACCTTGCAGTTTTTACATATCTTTACAATACACACCAAAAGCCTATTAACTTCAAGCATTACATGAACATTACATTACAAAAACATTTTTATCATATTTAAGGCTGTTTTAGCAGTCAAAGTACACTGCGATTTAAAATGGGCATATCACTTACTTTTCTACACAGCTTACGCCAGCCGACGACCTATACAGCTGTTTTACTCAGTGGCGCCGGACGACAAGCAGTTTAATGACAACAAATGCATTATTCTCCATTAACATTAGTTTGGTCGGGAATACCTTTTTTGATTGATTATCGTAGACGTTTTAAAAAGAATTATCATTTTTAATTTATATGTCTTAGCTAAATATAGTATTGAATAAAAATTTGTGAAACGTGACTGCAAAAAACATCATGGTGTTTATTTATAATTTAAAATACCGCATAATCCGATATCTCAAAAAACTTTCAAAAAAATTAAAAAAGTAAAACCATCAGTTTAAAGGCAACATAATTTTGAATAACGTGTCCAAATTTCGAGACATTTTGTCGGTAAATAACAGAGAAAACACTGTCTCTAGGTTTTGGTGTACCGATAAAACAGCCTTAAATTTCATCTTAACAGCACATTTAAACATATCATTTACTATATCACTACTCAACAATAAATTTTATTGAACCCATCTTCCTACATATGTCTTTTTTACCATTTTCTAGGTACCAAATGTTTCATAACATACAGGGCCTTTTGTTAAAATCTTTAGTTAACAACAAATAAATTTAGACACATTATAGTTGGTTGCCTATTGATACCTACAAAATTTCACGTACTTCAGTCTACATACATTAATTTGTAGCATTTTCAATTTCATTGATTCTTTGAAGTATATTGAAGTCCCCTCGTATACGAAATATTAAAATCCCCTTATATATTTTTAATAGATCTAAAAATATTTCGTACATATTTAAACCCAAATATCTTGTCATTTCTTTCTTAGGTCGGCCAAGTTGAAATAAACCATTTTAGAGTTGTTTATTTATTTTAACTTCCTCGGCAAATTCTTGTTTTATTAAAAGCCGCAATTTTAATGCGTCGCAAAAGGACATGTACGTCGTTTCGTGGTGTCTTGTTTATGTCAGCGTTTTGTCTGTATGCCTTCAATTTTAATAGCTTCACTCTCGTTGTAGCAGCTTTGAATAGCGGTTCAACGTTATGTCCAAATTCACGTCGAATTTGTAAAGTGTTCTGTTTTCATATTTTATTATGAAGAATATGTAGCAGTTGTTATTGGTTTTGTAGCAGTAAATGCTTCAATTATTAATGTTTTGAGTGAGGATTGGAGGACATCCTCGTTTTTTTTTTGTTCCTGTTTCTATCCAAGGCTTTTGGCAGTTTGAAGATGGAGGTTTTCGTGATCCAGAGAGAGTGGAGCCTTCAGTTCCAGGTTCCAGTTATGCTTTCAGAAACTTAAGTGTGATCATGTGAATTAAGGTAACATTTTGTTTTAAATTTTAAACTAAAGACAGACAGTTTTTTTTATGAAGTAATAATTGCTTTCGTTGACATTTTAAAATTGTAAATTTTTGGTTTTGAGTAAAGCTGTCAATTTGGGTTTGTGTTTTTTTTTTTGAAATTTAATGTTAATTTATGACAGCTCGTTTTAGTATTTTTGATGTTGATTTGTTTTGTTTTTTTTTTACAAAGGTTAACCTCCATGCAATTTTTGTAAGTTTTTGTAGCAATGGAGTTTGTTAATGGATGACACATGTAAGTTTTTGAATTTTGTATTTTTCCATGTAACTGTTTGTGGTGACACATAAATAAAAGTTAAATTTTATTTTCTTAACTTTTTATTTATTTTTTTTTGAGCCAAACCTTTTTTGATTCTTATTTGAAAAAGATATGTTTTGATTTTGTTTTCTAATTATTTCCCTAGTTAAAACTAGTGGTTGTAATAGGCTTAATTAGGCACCTCAAGTGGCGCCCTATATTAAATTCCTTGAGGTGTTTCTTGTTTATTTTTATTTTGTTTATCCCAAGAGCCCTTTATTTAATTTTTTTTGTAGTTCCCCCTACCAATGCCCTTATCTTTTACTTATCCACGACCCCAGCTCTCCTACGAAACCCTAAGTGCCGTTCGCATAAGTAGCGATTATTTTGCTTGCCTTATCTCCACCCCCTTAATTTCTTCCCCCAATTTTCTACCCCTTATATTAATGCCCCTGTGGTAGGCAAAATATTTTCGTTACAAATTTATAAAACAATTTTTCAATGTCCTCAACATAAATAAAGGACAAATTCACATTGCAGACCACAACATTGATGGTTGATACTGTTATGTTATTATAATTTTAACTTATTCAATTTTAGATAATGCTGGCTTCTGTCATATTTAGGCAACTACCGTAAGTTGCACTGACTGCTTTGTTCCGACATCCGTCCTAACATGTCAATATTGTCATTTTTATCAGTTGTTATCAGCAGGTCCTCGAAGACACTTTGTCTCAGGACCATGTAACCTATGTAGAGTCATACGTCGCCATGTTACCAATTACAACGGTAACTTGAACATCTTAATTTGTAATAATCTATAATGTAACAAAACTTTAAATTAACAACATTCAACGGGTTTTTATCCATATATGTTAGTGGCTCATAGCATGTATACTTCGTAAGTATTAACCACATTTTGCATTAACCTTAGTCAACATTTTAAATTTTACGTTCTTTTTAATTAAAGTTTATATACTTTCAGGTTACACTGATGATGGAATTGTTATTCCAAAAACGTTCTGCTGTAATGTAATTGTGATATGGCCCGTTTGGATGTTTTATTATATACCTTTTATAAAGGATTTAAAATAAAAAAAATTTTGTGATACATGGTATACAGCCAGTTACAGGAACTTAGTTTCCTAGTGGAGAATAAAAGACAATACCTGTTTTGAAGGTCCACAGCAGGTATTCCTGACGCAATTGTCATTAAGGTTGTCACCCTTCGGACAGTCTAACACACAATCTTCGGTCATAGGTTCCTGTACCCTCGAAGTGGTGGGTATATCCGTGTAGTCTATGAATTCCGGTTGGATCGTTGTCGAATGAATCCCTTCATTGTGGAAGAATTCTTTCACCTTTTCTGCGATTTTCATGTACTCAGAAAGATTTCTACACCTGAAATACACGAAATAAATAGTATTGGTGAGATGTAAAAAAGAAAAGCCGAATCACCAACCTGATATGAGCTGAAGCAATGATTCTATCGCCGGCCAGCTGCCAGACGTGGAATTCGTGGACTGCCAGAACGCCGTCTACTTTCGACAACAGTCTGTTTTGGATAGCGTCGACTTGAATGTGAGTCGGAACCGTTTGAAGCAAAATAAGTGCCGAGTCTCTTAATAGCGGCCATACCGAATTCAAGATTAATAAAACTAAAAGAATACTGAGAGCTGGATCAATGTAATATTTATATTTCCAGTCGGTTAACCAAAATACCTGAAAGTAAAAGAATAAATGTAAATAAAAAATATAACGTCTGTTCTACTAATTCAGGTCTGTCCAAAGCGAAAAATGCGGGCCGAATGCGGCCCGCGAATCCGAGATATATGCAAATCTACATTATAAAAAAAAAATAAACACAGTCTGCAGAAAAATATCACTGGGTAAATAATTTTAACTTTAACTGGCAACGCTGTATGTAAACAGTCCCTTTGCTCCGACGCATCGCTTTTCCGTCATTGATATATTGTATTATCAACGATTTGTAGATGTGATTAGTCTTTTTGAGGGGTAAAATGACCAGCAATAAGGTCAAACTGCTCATTTTAATTAATTTAATAATAATAAAAAAAAAAAAAAATAGCGGACAAACACCAAGCGTATAATGACCAATGGGAAACCGACTATTTGATCACAAACAATAATAATGAACTACAGTGCCTTTTGTGTATGCAAGTTCTATCAGCTCCCAAAGAACATAATTTCCATGAGAAAAAGATTTTCAATACACTGGAGATATAAGAAAAATCTGAAACAAACAATTTTTTTTCAAAAAGTCAAATAGTGATAAAATCTGTGGTCTTCTGGCTTCTTGTGAGTTAGCTATGGAAATTGCCAAAGCAAAAAACCATTTAAGTACTTATATATAAGTATAATATTTATAAAGAATTCAATGCAATCAAAATGGCAGATATGGTATGATAATACCATATCATAATATGATGAACGAGACACTAAATCCGGATGAAGAAATTAAAACTCACATATAAATTGCAAGAGGAGCATTTATGAAACTTAGATCTATTCTGAGCAATGCTCAGCTGAACTTACAGCTGACAATTAAGTTCCTAAAAAGTTATGTGTATCCTGTATTACTGTATGGATGTGAAACCTAGATTATGAAGGTTAATATGATGAACAAATCAGAAGCCTTCGAGATGTGGTTATATCGTAGAGAATGCTCAGAATATCATGGGTTCAACACATTTCAAACAGAGAAGTCTTCAACAGAGTAGGTCAAGGTGAAGGTGACTTAATAAAGATGATAAAAAAGGAGAGAGGAGCAGATACAGGATAATGCAGTTGAGACTCAACGGAAAGAGAGGAGCAGATACAGGATAATGCAGTTGAGACTCAACGGAAAGATCGACGGAAGAAGAGGTATAATTAAACTTAAAACTTCAAGGAAAACAAAATAGTGCCAACTTGTCATATAAAAGGATATTAAGCTCTTTGGGTATATAGAATTTTGAAGAAATGAAGGACTTTTTTACAGGGAAGACCTGAAAGAGGATTGGACTTTTTCAAATTACTAACGTAGACAAATTATTCCAATCCATGCATGGAAGCCTGTGCCATTGTGAAAGCAGTTTTCAAACATGAAATTTATATAAATCCAAATACAGATGTTCGCTCTCTGAATCACTTTCTCAGTTGCAAACCAAATAGATAAGAATAAGTAATGGTTTTTCAAAGATATATATATATATAATATATATATATATATATATATAAATATATATATAGATATATATATATATATATATATATAATATATATATATATATATATATATATAAATATATATCTCTTCAATCCTGACCCCCCAGGGGGAGTGTAGTGGTCGACGTGATGTCGTGTATGGTCCGTCTCCAGAGATCTCTGTCTCTGGTCATTTCTTTTAATTCATGCATAGGTCTTTGCATATTCCTGTAATTTGATCTATCCATCTTGTTGGGGATCTTCCTCGTGATCTTCGGCCTTCTACCTTTCCTTGTATTATGAGTCTTTCCATGTTTTCTGTGTTTGCTCTCATAACATGCCCAAAATATTTTAATTGTTGGAGATGGACTGTACTAGAGAGTCGTTGGCTAACTTTTAGCTCTCTTAAAATTGAATTATTTGTTCTGCGGTCGGTCCAAGGAATTCGTAACATTCGTCGCCAACAGAACATTTCAGTGGCGTCTATCTTTCTTCTCCCTCCGATTGTCTCAGAGTCCAAGATTCACATTAGTAGGTCAGTATTGGGAATATTAAGCAGTTGATCAACCTCATCTTTATCGCTCTTGAAATTTGACAGTCCTTCCATATTTTGGTCATTTTTGCTGTGGCAACTTTTGCTAGATCAGATCTACGTTTAATCTCTTCTTGTAATGACCCTGTGTTTGTGATTAATGATCCCAGATATAAGTATGAGCTCACAACCTCGAACCGGTCAATTGTGGTTATGTGTGGATGATTGTTGTGTAGTCTATCCACTATCATGATCTTTGTCTTTGATATGTTTAATTGCAGACCAAATATTTGACTTTCGTTTTCGATCAGTCGTATAAGTTCTATCAGCTCTGCTTGACTATTTGCAAGAAGGGCTGTGTCATCTGCGAAACGTAGGTTGGTTTAGTTTATGACCATTTATTGAGATTGCCCTTTTCCCATGCTTCAAGTGCTCTTCGCATAATATACTCCCCATATATGTTGAATAATTGTGGAGATAGTATACATCCTTGTCTGACACCCCGTTCTGGATGAAATTCGTTCGAAAGTGTGTCAAGTACTTTAACTGATCCAGTAGTGTGTTCATATAGTTCGGTTATAAGCGTAATTAGAGTGTTGGGGTACACCTACTTCTTTTAGTATTCGCCATAAGGTGTCTCTCCACTTGACCCTGTCGAACGCTTTACGGTAATCTATAAAAACAGATGTATAGTGGAATGTTAAATTCCCTAGATTTCTCGATTATCTGTCTTATATTCAGCAGGTATTCTCGAGTGCCTGTACCTTTGGTAAATCCAGTTTGCTCTTGTGGAATTTCTCTTTGAAGGAATGTTTTCAGTCTCTCATTGATTATATGTAGCATTATCTTGCTGGCATGGGATATAAGAGAGATAGTTCTATAATTGTCGCATTTATGGAATGCTGCCTTTTTTATGTATGGTCGTTAATTGTAGATTTTGTCCAGTCTTCAGGCCATTGTTTGGAATGCCATATTTGGTTACAGAGTAGATGAATAACTAACTTTAACCGCCGGTTTTCTTCTGTGGCTTTAAGCATTTCTGCTGTTATCATATCTGGACCTGGTGCTTTGTTATATTTGAGCTTGTTGATAAGCCTGTCTTACTTCATTTGGAGTATATCAGGTTCCTTCTTCCACCTCGTCAGAGATTTGGCTAACAAGCTCTTGGCGTTGATCATCTTTATATAGGTCCCTGCAATAACGATCATTCCATGTCTCTGCTATGTCTTCTCTGTTTGTTCTCACAGGTTCCAGTGTTATCTTCAATGGCCCAAGTTCTGGCTCTGAAGTCTCTTGTCAGGTAGAGTATTTTTCTAAATAGATCTCTCGGCTGATTAATTCTGACCATGTCTCTCAATTTCTTTGCATATACTTTGATAGTACTGTTTTTTGTCGGCCTTACATCTTCGTTTTATTTCTTTATTGAGGTTTCCTAAACTAGCTTTTTTCCCTTTCACTATGTACACCACTTTTACAAAGATTTCTTCTATTCTCAATTATTTTAAGAGTGTCATCTGTTATCCAGTGTTTCCGTTTCAACCGAATATATTTTTCTTTGAGCGATCCACTGGTGTTGTTACGCAATGTTTAAACAGTCTCCCATATATAATATAATATATATATATATATATAATATATATTATATATATATATATATATATATATATATATATAATATATATATATAATAATATATATTTAATATAAAATTAATGTTCTTGGGTTTAGTTCAATAAAGATATTACATGTGGAACTAGATTTTATTTTCCATTGCAATCAATCAACGTTTCGGCAGGAAACCCTTGCCTTTGTCAAGATTCTAAAAATGTGTAAATGGTTTCCTGCCGAAACGTTGATTGATTGCAATGGAAAATAAAATCTAGTTCCACATGTAATATCTTTATTGAACCTAAACCCAAGAAACATTAATTTTATATTAAATATAATACGGTTCAGAACCTCAAAAACTACTATATATAATATATATATATAATATATATATATATATATATATATATATATATCGATATTATAAACAATATTCGGTTTTTTATTAAACATGTCAAAGGCACAGGTATAGAAATTCTTTGAATACAAAATAAAAATCTTTTGTACACAGAATTTTGAAAGTAAGGAGAAAGCTTTTAGTAAAAGATGAGGATAGATAATAATCTTGATGTTTAGTTGTATTGTTATATCGAGACTTGTAACCATAAAAAAATGAATTATTTATGAAATTGGAAATACCAAATGATATAAGGTCATGACGACAGCGAGTTTGTTTGCTGAGAGAGTATGGAACGTGATTGGTTGGAATTTAAGGTGTATGATGCTACAATCTGATTGGTAGATTCGAAAGGTAGAGGGAAATGACGTCAAGCCGATTTTAGGATGACGGAGGAGATTTTACGGTGTTCTGAAGTTCTGAAGAAGCTGTTTGTTTTGTTGCTCCATAGCATGCACTAAAAGTGAGCAGAGTTGATTGTAAATAAAAATTGTGTATAGTGTTTGATGTGTCTGTAAAAAAAGTCAAGGTGAGTAGTAGCAGTTTAAAGCGGAATTTACATCCTGTAGTAAGGAAAACAGGTGTAGCATATATGTATTCCATTCCTCACAATCCAAACCATTGCCTTTCATTTATACGTACAAAATGTCAAAAATGTATACTTACTAACGCAGATACTATCACAATAACCGAACCGAGAGCATCAGACAAAACGTGCAAAAAAACTCCGCGCATGTTCATCTGACCAGATGAATGACTGTGGGTCAGCTCTTTCTCGCCTAATTGGGTCGTCGGTGGAGGAGGACTAGGAAACGTTTCGTCGTTTTCGTTGTCGTCCGTTATCGCTAGTTGGGTTAGTCTATTTCTACTATGCGACAGTCTTCCGTGTGAATGACCATGGGAACTACCATGTTCTGAAAGTTCATAAAAACTTATAAATTTACTATTATACTATTATATATAACTATGAAACTAAACTATCAACTAAAAACTGCTAAAAAATAATTTGCATTTTATAAATTATAATAAAAATTGTTTACAATAATTGAGTACACAGAATATCCATTAGTCAGAAACCAGACAATCTTGTAATCAACAAGAGATATAGACTCAACATAACATTAATTCTGCAAAAGCTTCAATGATAAACGACCACCTTTAGTCTCATGAAAATGGTAAATTGTATTTCTAATGAACTGTTTGTCGAAGGACCGATTATAAAACAAATAATTCGATTTTAAAGGAGCTAAAAATCAGTAAAAGACTTTCCAACAATGCTTAACTAGAACAATTAAAATATTTTCGACATTTATCAGGTCGACGAAAACTCCAGATATTATTTTCAGAACGGCCAACACAATGGAATTTATATTAACCATAAAGATTGTATTTTAATAGAACTGATAATACTCAAAGAGACCTACAATAAAACTATGATAATTAATTTTTTATATAATACAAAGCTAAAAAAAATTCAGCAGGAACCTTAAATTTATTTTTATTATTTTTTCCACTGGCCAAATCGATACAGTCATACAAAAATTTTCACAAAAGTGAAATTAATTCTAGATGAAAGCTATGTATGTATTGATGAAGATTGATTGACTAATGTAAGAAGCTCTGAAAATTCTTGCATCAGTTTTCACCATTATAGCTTTTATCTTACAGTGTAATCAAGAATTAGATCCATACTCATAATCACTCATCGGTACGTTCATTTGGAATGTAAATGATGACTGGTTAATTGCTTCGATGCGATTTTCACGCATCCATTATTCACCTATTAACTTTTCAAATTTCCCAAAATTCTTTCTCAAAAAGGAGTAGCAGTATGCAATGCTTCTTGGTCTGTTTCTCCTAGCTCTTGCATGTGTTAGTTTTTTGTCTCTTGAATAATTATTTCTAGTCCAGTCTTTTCTGCCCCTGTTTTTATTTGTGTTCTGCCTCTTCTATGCTGCGAGAAATAATGCTAATGTCATCGGCATAGGCGGCAATCTGTATTGATTTATTTTTTAGCCAAATAATTAGGAGAGTTGAGTTGATAATTTAGAGTTAGTAACTTAATGTCGAGATGTGGATCTCGTTACTACTTTAACTAAGTACTATTTAATTTATTAACAGTTCCTTAATAAAGATGTTAGTACAGAAGAAGGCGATCCGATCCCATAGGCGAATTATTCGGCGATATATCCCATGTTGGTGCGTAGCAAGAGTTTAATTTATTTATTATAACAAACAGACTCTTTCCAATCACAAGTACTACTATGACAAACGCATTAGTGTATTATTAATTTGCAACCAGTTTGAGAGTATCACTAATTTAAGGTATCAGTTTCTCCGAATGGTAAAAAACCCAAGTATCCAATATCCAATATTAACACTTTTGTTAATCTCTTAGAGCTCACTAATTATAATCACATTATCGTAAAACGAACGTACTAACATAAGAAAAGTAACTTACCATGAAATAGTAACAGTCCGATTAAGTTAACTAAGAGACCAATTCCTCCGACGACTACTAACAACTGAGGATCGTGAATATACTCTATTTCGATAAACCTCTTGCAGGCTTCTACGGTTATAGAAAAACATAAAGCTACTAAAATACGGCGTTGACCAAGGCGCCCAATACTTCAGCTCTCGCCCAACCGAACGTATTCTTCGACCATTTCTTTGGTGACATCTAAAAGAAGAAAATTCAAATTGCTAACGTTATGCATTATAAAATTCAGATTAAATATTATTTTATACGGGATTTTTTTGCTCTGTAATGAGAATTACATTTTACATTTGTTTTGACTTTCTCCAAAATTCAAAATAAAATTATGAATGATCTTAACCTGTAAATGTTTATAATTATCGGTGGGTGGTAACACCAATTTGACAGTTGACTCACTTGGCCTTGATCTTATAGCTAGGATGCACTACAAAAGAAAAAATGGTAGAAGTACCAAATTCGGACTCCGGCCCAAAGCGGACTCTCAGCCTTTCGGATTCTCCAATGTACTGCACTCTGTTGGGAATACCACTAAACATTAGCTTATGCTTTCGCCGCTATGTATTGGAGCGCTTGCATCACTTGGTCAAACTGTCAAACAATGAGATGACAACAAATGTTTTGAGCGCCAACAACAATTAAGACTTAGGACAACAATTAGGACTTAAAGAACAATTAAGAAAAAGCCTACTTTTTTATTGTTATTGACAAGATACTGGAAGGTAAGATTTATAAATCTGATAGTATGGTTGCTCAAATCGGACGCCATGCTTGTTCCTAAATCGCACCTGTAGTAATACCAGTTTCAATCGCATATAACGTATTCTTTTGGTTTTCTGTTTCAAAATGCCTAAGCTAAAGCCAAAGCAGAAAATCCATCAAAAGGGAGTCCATCAAAAATAAAGAAGCTATAAATGCTACTAGAAGTAAAAAGATGGGTTGGAAAAAAGCAAGTAAGCAGTACAATGTACCGGAAACTACGCTAATGAGATTATTTAACATGAAATACGGCAGAGACAGCAGGAAAAGGGCAGATCTACAGTTTTAAAAAATAGCCTTGAGAATGAGCTTGTCAATTATTGTCTTGCCATGGAGACTTCGTTTTTTTTCGCTTACTCGTAGTAACCTGAGGAGAATGACTGTTTAGTTGGACAGTCAGAACAGCATCGCATCGTTTAAACTAAATCGCAGAAAGGAAATGAATTCGACTTTTTTAAAACGTCATCAAGCCAAATTGTCAGAAAGAAAACCGTTTGGTACATCTTACAGCAGAGCCCTTGGTTTCAGCATAGAAAATTCAGAGAAGTTCTAAAACCTTTTAGAGGATGTTTATGATGAAGGAAAGTTTACCCCAGACAAAATTTATAATGTGGACGAAAGCGGAATCACTGTGGTACAATCAAAAGTTGCGAAAGTAATCAGCATGAAGGAAAAAACAAATAGGTGCTTTGATTTCAGGAGAAAGAGAAGCTCTTGTAACTATTGTCTGCTGTATGAATGCTCCTGGTTCTTTTGTACCTCCTCTAGTAAGTTTCCGCGCAAAAATATGACTGAGCAATTGAAGAAAGGTGCACCGTAGGGGACGATATTTGAGGTGCATATTTCTGGTTGGATTTAATTTACCCAATTTAAATCTTTTCACCCAATGGTTTCAAAATTTCATAGACTGTTGTCGTCCTACAGAGGAAAAGCTAGCATTACTTATTTTGGTCATACACAGAACATTGACGTCATTGATCTAGGTAGAGCAAACCATGTTACCATAGTGTTACTGCCTCCCATTGTTAACATAAATTTCAGCCTTTGGATATGACGTTCATGAGTCCTTTGAAAATCTACTACAGCGAAGAAGAAGAAGAACTGACTGCACTTAGGATATAATGGACATAATTAAGAGAGCCTATGCCAAATGCCCAAACCAGAAAACTGGAATACCTAGGCCACAGATACTAATAACGGAGACTAGAGTTCTCCTATCTCGGAAAAGAAAATCTAGTCAGATATATAAAGGCCAATAGACTCAGATGGACAGACATGTGATATGCAGTAACGACAATCGCCTTATAAACAATGTGTTTCTGGAAAGGCCAGATGGAAGGAGGTCTGTAGGGAGGCCTAGCAAAAGGTGGAAAGATGCAGTCGAAGAAAAACTAGACAAAATGGGAGCGCGACAATGGGAATTATTGGCACAGGACCGACAAAACATGGAAGGCAATAGTAAACGCGGCAAAGACTCACGAAGAGTTGTAGCGACATTGATGATGATGATGATGAGGGGACCAAAATATGAAATTTTGAGACTCATAACACAGGAAAAAATTCAAGGACGAAGATCTGTTGGCCGAAGGCAGAACTCATGGTTTAAAGAATCTACGTGATTGGTATCAATGCATATCGATTGATTTGTTTTAGAGTAGCAAGTTCTAAAATAAAAATAGCCATTATGATTGCCAACCTCCGTAGGAGACGCACTCTAAGAAGAAGATGCCAAATGCCAAACAGTTCAAATTGCTATCAATGGATTTAAGGTAACGAGGATATAGCCCCTTAACAGCCCTTTGTTCTCAGATGCAGAATATACTGAAGAGGCGAACAAAAAACTACCATCTTCTTTGTATGAAACTGGTGATAGACAACCATTGACATCAGGCGAGCCATCGACATCTTCTGCAGCACAGACAGGCGAATCGTCAACATCTTTAGGGTTGACGCCTCACCATGTTGCGCATCACCAGAAATTAGCTCCTCGAACGAAACAAGTCCATTCGACATATGCCCTGTCCAGAAAATTGACGAATGACGAAAAAGCTTGTCAGTCTCCAGTCATTACTGCTTCGCCTCACAAGGCACCAATTGAAATCCAAAGATGTAGATAAGATAATGAAGTTCGGCGTGGTTAAGGTCAAGACAGATGTGGTCAGTCAAAGGGCAGGTGGGTCGCGATTCCGCAACAGGCATCTATTCGGAAAAAAGAAAGCAACTAGTAAAAAGGAAACTTGATTTCAAGAAAGAAGACGATTATCTATCTAGTAGTAGTGAAGAAAACGCGAAAATTTCCAGCGGACAGTCGGATGTGATTGAAGTAATTCCAAGAATTGTAGAATTTAATGATAATGACGCGGAATGCATCTTTTGCCTCGGCAAATTTTCCAATGTTACGAGAGGAGAATTGTAAGTAATGTGCATCATGTGCAGTTTGTTGGACTGACACTACCGCACAGGGACACAGGGACTGAAAATAATATATACATCTGTGACTTTTGTAGGTAGACGAATAATTTTCAAAATTTTAGTTAATTGTGTTCTTTCATTTCTTTGTTTCTGTTGAATTTGGTTCAATTAAAATAATATTTCTAACTTTGATTGTATTGTATTCCTCTGTATCATCGTTGTGACTCAATTTCATTGATAATTTTTCGACTGTTCTAACAACCATTCAAATTTCGTCATTTTGTGTCATGTGGAACAATTTCACCCAATCATGTCAACATTAGACTGATAATTGCATTCAGTGCAATTTTCAATCCCTATGACAACACGATCGAGTTTGACAACTTCATCCAAATAAATTTCAAAATGTCACGTTTGAATCTAATGTTAACTTAAATTTTAATAATTGTACTTTCACTAACTGTACTTTTAATAAATAAATGTTTCGTTATGTTGAGTTATGATTTTTTTTTTCGAAAAATTATCCGCCGAATATCCCTCGGACATTGATGAATGCCTCATAATTTCATGACAAATTTCTCAAGCTCGTTGCTTTCGAGCAACGATTCGAGGAACGAGCTTTCGATTGTCATGAAAATTATCTCGTCTGTTATCAATGTCTTAGGGATATTACTACTGATAATTAGAATAGTTTTATAGGAGGTCCGAATTAGCGAAAAAGTGTAGTAAACTTTTTTTGAAATTTTTAAATGGAAATGTCAATAAAGCATGAATTTCAGAGTCTACCTATTTTTAAAAATATGAAAAACAAAGTGGGGGTCCACTTTTAGTCCTCTAACAAGTGCTATACAAGTGTGGTTCCACGATGATGATGCAAAGAACATGTGCACTAAACTAGTGGTGTCAATAATGCCAAGACATGTTGGAGACGTTATTTCTCCTAAAGAAAAACATACTGCGTAGTAATATAATAAATTTTTAGTCTACTTATGGTAGACTTCTATTATAATGATATGTAACTAACATTGCATAGTATTATTTTTCTTTTATGTACAAAATAGGCATCGTAAAAAACTTACCTTAACGGATAAAAAAGCTACAACTAATGCTGCGACGTCGCTCAACATATGAAAACTATCTGCCACTAAGGCCATTGAATTTGTTATATAACCTACGACTATTTCTACGAAGAAGAAAAACGTCGTAAGCCATAACATCGACAGCAAGCGACATTTTTTCCCAGAGAATTTTCCCATATCAGCTGAAACAAAAAAGTGTTTGTTAGATTACAAATATTTACAAGAATTATATTTTTAGTACTATACCCATTTCACCGACGATACCTAAATATTTAAGAATTACCTAAGCGGGCTTAGGTACTTCCTAACTCTAAAACGGATTTCACCATACGCTAAGAATTGCCTAAACCGCTTAAGCATTACTTAATGGTAGGATACATTTTGCGATCTTCCTAAACAGTTTAGGTATTACTTATAGTTAAAAGTGAGGTTATGTTTTAACAGTTTTGACGGATGTACTTGTGAAATTTGTCAATAATTTGCTTCTTACCGTAATTTGTGTGTTGTTACTCTATAGTTAGTTATTTTTGTATTATTTTATATTAATTAATTGTTGCTTTGGTACTATTTATAATATGGAAGCTCTACAGTTTATCGACTATCTAGATCGATTCCATTCCTGATCTGATTCTGAAGAAGAAACAGAAAGAAGACCTCGAGTTATCAAGAATCGAAGAAATTATTTTGAAACTTTGGACGATGTGGATTTTTTTAGAAGGTTTCGAATGTCTAAACCAACAGTTTTATATGTGTTGGAACAAATAGAAAATGATATTCTACCTAACAAACTGGTATTTTCTTTCAAAAACCCATTCATGATTTCATTAAAATTGTATTATTAAAAATATAAAATAAAAAACAATTTTCAAGATATGTTTTATTTTAAAATTATTTCAATAATGACAATAGAGCTGGTGGCACTTCTTCATTATCTGAAATTAAAATTAGATAAAAAATGTATTATACTGTATAATATAACATTGTAATTAACTCATTTTTAATTTTATTTAATATGCTCTCCGCCTATTTAATATGAAATTTACAGCCTTTTCTTTTCCTCCATTTCACTAGACGTATATAAATAATTTACAAAACTAAACAAACCTTATTTACAAATAACTAACTTCTAATTAAAATAACAGAACTATAACACGACAAAACTGAATAAAACCAACTTGGAAAACAAACAATTCAATAACAAATAAAAAAGTAAGGTTATGACTTCTTATTCTTCTTTTTATTTATCAATAATAGTTCAAACGTACCCAAAGTAATACCTAAGAAAGGATTTCCTAGATAATTGTTCTTTTAGTTGTGAAACGCTAGTGTTCCTAAGTATTGACTTAGGAAGTTCTTTTCGATAGGAATTACTTTTGAAGGCAAGTGTTTAGGCATCGTTGGTGAAATCGGGCATGTTGCATGAACTATTTATAGCATGTTTGATCTCGCAATTACCTAAGAAATTCTTAAAACTATTGTTTTCAGGAGTTCTTTACAAGACCTTTCTACAACTGTGACCGGTGAATAGATATCAAAAAGAATAGTTGTTGTATTTCTTCAGCAACACCGATAATTCCGCACCATATCATTAACTGGAACTTATTTATGTGTTCTTGCTTCAATGTCCAGCTTTCAAGTCCATATTGCAGTATCGAAAACACGTAGCATCTCAGTGCTTCTTACTCTCAGTTCTAATCTAAGGTCTTTGTTGCAGAGAATTGTTTTCATTTTTAAAAGCGCACTTCTTGCTATTTCTATCATGGCTCTATTTCAGTTGTTTGATCATTATTTTTTTTTTTTTTATTAGAAAAAGATGTCGCATCCACCAAAAGATTATTAGCGACGGAACAAAATATAAAAAACAAAGTTAAACATCTACAGATTGTACAAAATGTTTATGGATCTAAGATTATTCACTATATTGTTACAGAAACAGTTTTGACCTAGAGCCTTTAGTAGAACGTTTGGGATCCTGTAGCGCTGTCTTTCTTGGTCATATTTACTACAAATTGTTAAAAAATGTTCGACTGTTAATCGGACGTTACACTGATCACATATAGGTAGATTTTTCTTTGTAAAAAGGTAGGAGTACGTTAATCTGGTATGTCCTAGGCGTAAACGCTCAACCGCAATTTGTTCTCGTCTATTGAGCGACGATGGAAACCACTGAGACACATTATTTTTGATTTTATTTAGATTGGAATTAGTTTGAGACCACTCATTTTGCCACAAACACCACACTTTATTTTTAAAATAAGCTTCTAAGTCACTAAAAACACACTTGTCTATCGGCTGTGACAAATCACTTAAAATTGCCTCTCGTGCAGTCCTGTCAGCTTCTTCATTTCTTGTTATTCCGACGTTTGAGGGAAGCCATAAAAATTGGATGCTTCTTCCATGTTCATAAGAAATAATAATATCTGGAGAATATTTAGATAAAAGAAGCTGTAGCATAGGGAGACGATGAAAAAAATCCATCAATGTTCCATTGAAGTATCGAGTTGAATGTTGTTAACAGATTCGGAGTTAGATGATACTGAACAATTGTCTACAGAAGAATCACTATCTAAGTCAGAAATCTCTTTCTCTAAATGGTTGTATAGTTTCTTTTGAAGTTTTGTAAACTTGCTTTTTGTAGATCTATCATTTGCATATTGATAGCTGCTTTGTAAAAGATGGAGTAAACCACAGATATCAGTTGTAAATTCTTTGACGACGCTAATAGTGTCGGAGGAGCCTTGGACATTATCAATCAGTAAGGACAATTGGTGGTAATTTAAAACGAATGGTGGGGTATGATTATCAATGAAATTTTCAAGAGTTTCCCGTGTAGATGGGACTTTATATGAGCGCGGTTTTTTTGGTTTAGAGGGTTTGGGTTTTGCAAACAGATTTTCTGATGAAATTACTGAGTCTGAAGGAGGCGTGACGATCTCACCAATACTGCGTTTTATGGAAGAACTTGTGTTTTCGGAATTGTTATTAGAGTTTTCATTTAGATGCTGTGGCTTTATTACATTTGGAAGTACTGGAGCAAACTCCTTGGTAGTGACAGAACTCGAGCTTGAAATTTTATTTGTAAGATTGGTTGAAATGGTTGTTTCAGAAAATTGTCTTGTTGTATCAGTTTTATTAGAATTTTCTGCAGTTGTATCTAATGAAAAAGGAGCTGATAGATTGGAGGATATTGCTTCCGAAGTTTGTGAAAACGGTATTGCTACTGAATGAGGTTGATTGAAAGTGTTGTTATGAGTAGGAGCGTTAGTAATTTCTTTGTCATGGAGATTTGTAGGTGTAGGTGATATGCTTGGATTTGATGATGGATAACTTGATGACTGCTGGGTGTTTGGTACCTTGTGTAGTATACTTGTTGAAGCTGTTTGATTTGGTACTTCATTGTTTGACTCAATATGAGTTGATTCCGTTACCGAACTGTTTTTGCATTGGGATGATATGTGCCCTGTATTATTGCAAATAAAGCAGGTGAGTGTACCTTGTGACAAAAATATGCGGTAAGGTGTTTGGTCGAAATTTATTAGAATAGAATCTGGAATTGGTGATGTTATAGGGCTTATATAAACTTGCCTCCGAAAGCTCAATATGTGACTATATTCGGGAAGAGTCGAGCTTATTTTCAGAAATGTTATTGGAGAAATAAGCTTTAAACCGATATTCTCTAATTCTTCAACTAATACTTGATGAGGAATTGACGGGCAGACTCCAGACAAGACTAGTCTTTCTGCTGGAGAGACAAGTCTTCTTGCTGTTACTACTTCGCCGAGTACTTCTATAGAGCCATATTGTGTCATGAAGTTATCTACTACGGTCTTGTTTGCCAAATACATGCAGATTCTATTATGAGATAATCTAGATGAAAAAATAATATTTTTTTGGGTTGATGATTGTGCCCAAAGGAATGAGATAATCCTGCAGTTTAGCATTATCGATACAACTAAATACAATTGCTTGGTTCTTACTCGGAAAAGAATGTGAAGCGGCTGAAGCATAACTGTTTGTGATATTCGAACGTTGATTTACTGGACTGGTTAGATCGGAAGGTGTGTTTACATTGTGTGAAGTCATTTTGAGGTGCGGTGGCGAAGGCCTTACTCCGACTCTGGTAAGTGAAAAACCAGTCGCATGCTACTATAAGCTACTTATAGCAGCTAACCTCACAAAATGATTGTATGGTAGTTTATATTTATTATTTGACTTTTTCTTTTCACAATAATAAAATAATAATTACGTATAGATGACTTACGTAGTAGTATCTAGTAGATAAACACTTTAATTTTAAAAAACTGTTTAATAAAACCACTTGTTTTTATTAAAAACTAGGAGTACGATATCAATACAACTTAACCGTACCTTGCCAGGGCTGGTCCTTCTTTGATCATTATTGTTTGAAATCCAGGTTCCTAGGTATTTGTATTTATCAACCCTTTATATCGATACATTTCCCAAATGTATGTTTGTTGGTATATTTGTTTTCTTTGTTATTATCATGTATTTGGTCTTTTTTACATCCATCTTTAATACATATTTTTCACAGAAACGGTTTTTTTTGTTTAGCAGTAATTGGAGTTGTTCAGCAGAGCTTGCCATAATCACGGTGTCATCTGCATATCTTTTCAATTCCAATCTAATACCTAATTGCAAATAAGATAATTCAGAGAAAGAAGTAAGCCAAAGCAAAAATAAATGAATGTGTAATGAATACGTCAGCTCAGATGAACTACAAATAACCTTTGTAAACTATTTTCAACTTGGGCTACGCATACTACGTGTGCGTAGTTGAGTATTTTGACTTATTTTCTTGTCTGAGTAGGTATTATTTGGTTGCCTATATCTGTGAGTTCCATAAGTTGTCCATCTACTCTGACTTCCACTTCATTGTTTGGTAGATTTTTTCAAAAGTCTTGTGCATACATATGCTTGCTCAATACATGTACATTCCAAGCACGATAAATTTGTTCGAAAAAATGTATCTTGGAATGGATAAAAAGGCACTGCTAAAACTCAGTGGTCAACTCAACTCAAGACCACGAATAACTTTTGAAATTTTTCGCGTCGGCTCAGAGAGCAAACAAAGAAAGTATTTGGAGAGAAAGGGATGGAATACGCATGAACTCTGTGATTTTGATAGATATTTTACAAGTGGTCTTTACTTCTACTAAAATATTCTTGGTAGGAATTTGATATAATACCGGTAATTTTGCTGCGCATCAAGTGGGCTTGCCGATTGTAAGAGTTTCAGTCATTCGTAGTTTTAACAAGATGTACAAACTAAGTTTTTAACTAAATGCCTTCAAATATACAATTCAATTATAAAATACGCTTTGTTTCTTTGGTAATTATCTAGGGTCTTTGGTTCCTATCTACAATTAGACTGTGGTGTAACGAAAAACTTATTAAGATAAAAAAGAAAAATAAATTTTCCAGTTCTTTGTCATTTACCATTATAATTTGTATTGTTTATCTGCAATAAACTAAAATATTGTTTTTATGTGATAAGACAGGAAGTTACTATCATAATAAGTGCCTACCATTTTGCAATTAAAATTGTACACGATTAATTTTTAAAGTTCATCGTAGATTGTTTCCTAAAATTTTTCACCAATTTGAACAATGGCAGTTCCGGCAACTAAAAAAATCTTGGAAATCTATGGAAATAATTAAAATTAATTAAATTAAAAAAACTTTTTTTGACTGACTCACCCCCCCCCCCCGGGAAATCTCGAAAAATCCCGGAAAATCAACATATATTTTTTTTTATTTTATTAAATACGCTTAAAATTAAATTTCAGGTAATTTTTACAAATTATAGTATTATATTCCTTATAATTATGTTGATTTTTCGAGATTGTTTTGGGGGGGGGGGAGTAGTGAAATTATAACATACTGCGACAGACTATTCCAGCTAAATTAAAAAAAATTAAGTTTTTGAGGTGAATTTTAAATGGAGTTTTTAAAATTTTTTCCGAGGTTTCCCATTTTCCCGGCCAGTGAAAACTATGTTTAGTTCATATTTCGACGAGCTACCCCAGATTAAAAAAAAAGAAGCTTCTAGCTGCAATGGAAGCCGAGATAATGTAAATTTTTCCTACGTGTTTCAATTTGAAGTTCCGATCTCGAAAAAAAAAACGGAGCTGAAACAGTTATTCCCTCCAGTTTCCTATGTCAGTCTTTCGAAAGTACCTTCGTTTCGAAGGGCTGTAAGTTTGGAAAAATTGGATGAATTTTATAGCTATAAGTTTCAATATAAAGTTTAGATTTTTATTCAAAATTTGTGCTAATCTTCCTTCTTTATGTTTATAAACAATGGAGATATAATATAAAAATACTCCCTAACTTCGTTCCTATTGGTCATAGAAGGTTTTTTTTAAATGTGAGTTTTTTTACCAGCTATCCAATGGTTGTACGTACAAGTCTGTAGCTTAAGTCTAAGTCCTTCTTCTGCCCTTAATAAACGAAAATTTCTCCACCCAGGTGAGATTCGAACTCACGACCTTTAGGTTGAAAGGTAGGCGCTCTTACCACTGAGCCACAGAGGGGGTTGATATAAATATTGTTTATTTAAAACATAAGGTAAAAACTTATAGACAAAAAATCAAATTGTGACCATAAATTATTGTTTAAAAAACGCAAATTACAAATACGAGTACTTTTCCATCTATTCGTCACCCCACCTATGTCTTAAAAGCTTCAGATATCTGCGAAAAAATTTTCTACTTTTTTTTAACCAGACCGGGCTACTGAATAAGTTTTTGCATCAAGCCCACAAATATAAACCGACATTCCACAACAATCAAATTTTCATATGATTAATTTCCTATAACATAAACTCGGTAGTTTTATCTTAAAAAATTGGGAAGCTACACTGACACTAATCTAATGTTGTTATTGTGATTACAATTTCAGTTTTCGTTGACAGGAAGGGGGCAAGGCTAACTAGATAATCCATATCTCTTCTTATAACTTTTGACCATATCGAATCATTTTCGTAACACAACGCTTGGAGATAAATCAAGTGGATGACGTCAAATAGAAAGAAGAGTAACAAATGAATATGTATTTACTATTGTTTTATACGTGCAGATGCTTTTATGGGTTAATATAATTGACTTCGTGTATTTATAGCATTAACACTCTTTATTAGTCTATAAATTAAAAATATACATGCAATACATCATTTAGTCTCTAAGCAATTTGCATTTTTATTTATTTAACTGACTTATTTTGGTTATCACGATAAATTACTAAGAAGGTGTTATTATTTTGGGCGTACGTAAATAAAGGATAAATAAAGGAACAAAGCTACCGACTAATCTTCCTGCTGTCTCACTTACTAGTGAAAGAACAAATAATTTCCCAAATATTACAGCAAACCAAGTGGCTTTCTTATTCTTCTTCAAGTGCCCTCTCCACTACGGAGTTTGGTTTTACTATTCGTATCTTTATACATCGGCCATATAATTAGAGGACCTAAATACCATCTACTTCGCCTTATAATACAAGGAAAAGTGGAAGGAAAGAGATGGATTGGTCGAAAGAAACTTTCACCTTCTTCTTATGGTGCCTTATCCTTACGGACGTTGGCCATTACATTTGCCCATTTAATCTTATTTGTAGCAGCCCTGAATAGTTCTATGGAGGTCATGTTCGTCCATTGCCGTAGGTTTTTAAGCAAGGAGTTGCGTCTTCTTCCTGGTCCTCTTTTGCTATAGACTTTGCCTTCGATTATAAGTTGGAGCAGTTCATACTTCTGATTTCTTATGATGTGACCAAAATATTGTGTTTTCCGTTCTTTTATTATAAGTATAAGCTCCCTTTCCTTATTCATCCTCCGCAAGACTTCCGCATTTGTCGTATGGCTCATGTAGGATATTCTGAGCATTTTACGGTAACACCAGAGTTCGAATGCTTGGATTCTTTTTGTGTTGCTTCTGTTATTGTCCAGGCTTCAACACCATAGAGCAACGTGGAGAAAACATAGTACTTAAGTATTCTAGTCCTCAATGAGATGCCCAGCTGGCGGTTGCATAGAACTTTATGCATTTTGTAAAACATTGTACGTGCTTTTTCCCGGCGTATTCTTATCTCTAGTGAGTGGTCCCAGGTTTCATCAAGATTATTTCCAAGGTACGTTGTTCTTGTTACTCTTTCCAGATCTGTTCCGTCGACATTGACCTTCACCCTTCTGTTTTGGTGCTTGCTGATGACCATCGTTTTTGTCTTCTTTGTATTCAATTTCATTCCAAATTATCTACAGGCTATCGTTACTCGGTCCATTAAGCGTTGCAGGGCTTCAGCATTATCTGCCAGTATGACAGTGTCATCAGCATATCGCAGGTTATTTATACATTGCCCGTTTATAATTATACCATCCGAGGTTCCTTCCAAAGCTTTCTGAAATATCTTCTCAGAGTAAAAATTGAACAGCAAAGGTGACAGGACACATCCCTGTCTTACTCCCTTCTCGATATTGATTTCTCCAAATGTTTCGCTTTTTATTCTGATTTTAGCCTTTTGTTAAAAGTTCTTCTGACACAAAACAGCTCTAGCATTCGTATTCAGTTTTTGCATTTTTTGCAGTATTCTTTACTAGAGGCAATTGACACAGAATATTTTGTTTCTGTCGCCTAATTTTATTTCCGTAAACTAGCTTTTTTCTTTTTTTGTTAGTTTGTCTTTTCCGAAAAAATACCCTCTGTATTCATATACGTTATCTTCGCTCTCCTCACTAGAAATGTCTTGTTGGCTGTCCGAGTTTTCTGATCGCTCTTCGACATAATCGATTTCGTCCATGCCATTTTCGTCTCCAAACTCATTTCTTTCATTTCCATCGTCAGAATCGAGAAACATACTCTGAAGCTCTTCCACATAAAGATTACGTTATTACCGAGGGCAGAAAGTCCCTGAAAACTTCTATAATGTTTATTTTAGTATTTATTGATTTTATTTTGTTTAATTTAAGGACTTTCGGCCCTCGGTAATAATGTATTCTTTCATTCTGCGTTTAAATTTTTCAAATATACTTATTAGTTTGTTCAGGATTCGAAAAAAATGAATGCACTTAGAAAGCATTGGCCAGAAATTTTGCGCCTATGCTCTTAACGGTGATTTGACTGTGATCTGATCTTCCCGTGGCTGTTGATCTGAAGTTTGAATTAACCTTTACTAAAAAAGAATAATTATTTAATTAAAATACACGGCACATGCGTTTTCATTTATTTGTCAAAATGCACATTTATGATTTTACTAATTTCAAGGCTTTCGGTATCTAACCATTTTCTAGGAATTATCTTTTGTTTCAAATAGACATTATACATGACAAATTATAGTTTAAGTTATGGTTTAAGTATAAGATTTAAATTGTTCTCTATACTATAAGCAGTAGATGTGAAAAACCAAATTTATGAATAACCTTGAAATCAGTAAACAGCTGTGTACATAAAATCCAACAATTTTATTGTATTTTAGGTTGCTTAGAACAAATCTTATTTGTTTATGAGAAACTGCCACCTTACACGTAGCGTAGTAAAAAATTATATATAGATAAATAATGAATCATTTCATTTCAGTAATAGTAAACCAATGACAACTTAAAAAATATGAGAAATTATTTGCAAACATATAAAATACATGTTGATTCTACTAAAAACCCAGTACCTTACAGCGAATATAAAAGATATAAAAATCATTTCAATGCTGAGTTGAAGAGAATGAAAAAGCTGGCATATGATCAACTGATCTTAACTTCAAAGAGTAGATCCAAGACATGTTGGAAGGTAAAACTATGAGCGAAATAAAACCAATGGTTTACATAATTCAACAACCAACCAATCTAAATACACCAGACGACACAACCAAATTTATTTCTTCTGTCTTCAACTCTCCAACCAATCAACAAGAAGTATCTGCAGTTATATAAACATTAAAAAGTTCAAATTGTTTGGATATAATGAGCTAAACGCATCGTTTACCAAAAGCACTAGTGAAATAATTACTAAACCTTTAATACATCATTGATAGTATTTTTTCAATCGGAATATTCGCAACATCATTTAAATACTCCAAGATTGTTTCTATTTTTTAAAAAGGGCGATAGTGACTTTGTAGACAATTATAAACCAATTTCCATCGTTTCGATATTCAGTAAAATAATCGAAAAAATTCCGAACTTTTTTACTAGTTCACAAGATGGGTTTAGAAAGCATCGTTTAACAACACATGCACTTTTATGTGATGAGTGCCATAGTGATGAGTGCCATAGTTGATGCCTTTTGATGATGGTTTCTCATGATATTTTGCTAAAAAAACTGCATTTTTTACGGTATAAGAGGTACTCCTTTGGAACTAATCTCATCGTATCTAAAGGATAGATACCAAGCAGTCAAGTACGGAAATTATCTCTCTGAATTTAAGCAGATAAATCTGTAGTTTCACAAGGATCAGTTCTGGGCCCGCTATTATTTATAATATATGTTAATGACTTACCCAATTTCATAGCTCCTTTTAAAACAGTTTTATTTGCAGATGACACTACTTTTGTTTTTTCTGATAAAAATCGTTCAGTTTTAGAAATCACGTCTAAGTATGTAAATTACAATGCTCAATCATGCTTCTTAGCAAATAAACTTAAACTAAATGATGACAAAACTCGACCACCTCAAAGGTAAACTTTCTAGTACCTTATTTTTACTCAGATCATTAAAACTTGTTACAAGTGTCATTACCTTGAAAATAACGTACTTTTCTCTTTTCCATTCATTTTTAAGCTATGGTGTTATTCTGTAGGGAAACTCTTGCAATACCCGAACAATATTTAAATTGCAAAAAAAAGCAATAAGAATAATTGAAAAAGTACGCTACTTGAAATCTTGCAAACCGTTGTTTATTAATATAAGATATTGCCCTTGCCAACATTAAAGCTATACAGCGTTAATGTAGAAATACATAAAAATGCTGATACTAACGCACAAGAGGTGCAAATAACATCAGAACAGTTAAGTATCATTTCAGTAAATCACAAAAAATTCAATTGACTATAATATGTATATACAATGTCCTACCTAAGGAATTAAAACAACTTTCGATGAATAAATTTAAAGTAAGTGTGAAAAGATACCTTTTACTTTTTACTTGTCTTATTTTGTATATTTTATGTTTTTTTTTATGTTATGCGCATTAATGTATTTTCATCTCCTATTGTATTTTGTGTATGTTATATATATTATCTTTTTTACTTATACATATAATTGACTTGCTACAAATAAATGTAAAATTTGTAAATGTAGTTAAATAAATCTTGAATCTTGAATCCACTCGAACGTTTTCAGTCCAAACCTTTTGATTTGATATTTCTTCTTATAGCGCCGCGCAACTCTAGTGCGTTGGGACCAGACGTATATCTTTTGAGGCATGCAAAAGCTCGGGAGTGTTATTTAGGCCTGTTCAGTTCTTTATATTTCGTAGCCACAACATTTGTTTGCGACCTACTCCTCTCTTGCCCTCAATATTTCCCCAATTTTCTATAAAAATATCCAATTTTTTGTACCTTGATCAAGTTAAGTAATTTCACAGCATTTATATATAAAGTCATATCACAAATTCTGCTTACAGTTCGAACAAAAGTTTCTGTTACAATACTAATCCTAATATTATAGCCAAATTTCCCACATGTAAAGGCACGTAGCCCTGTTTTTCTTTACCTTGATCTTTCTTGGACGTAAAAAGCTAAAAACCAGAATTAGAATTCAAGCAACGATTCTATTATAGCGGTAGCCAATATCATTATTATAATTAACTCCATTTAGAGAATGTCAAGTGTACCATTTGATTGTTACAATTTTTTATGTCAAGGATCCTAAATAAGAATTAAGTATGGGATCGATCGACTAATGGAATAAAACTAATCGGGAAGCTTTTTGTTTAGAAAAACAAATTATTTGATGGTACAAATATTCAATTAAAAGTTGAATATAAAAATCCTAATTGAGTTAAAAAATAATAAAATGCATTTAAATTGTTATGTAGGTTTATGTACTTTAAGATGTTAAAATAAAATTAAAGATTTTTATTCAAAATTATTAACTTCATCAGCACTTTTATTCCGCAAATTTATTATCGTCATATCATAATTTCAAGTAAGACGTAAACTTTTTAAAAATATCGAGTAGTATAATAAATTGTATTATGCATAATCCGGGACTTATCAGTAAACCTCTACACTCATCTAAAATATATTTGTGCAGAATCCTGTAGATGATTCAAAACATAACAGACTTCCTGTAGATTAATATTATTTTTGGGTCATTGTTCTGTTCCGATAACAGGTTATTAACACGTACCAGACGATTTTGATATAATATTATTAGGTACTACACATCGTATTGCCAACTATAAACCATAAAACTAAGATTTCACCGAGAAGGGTAAACGGACAATCAAATAGTCGATGTCCGAAAATTTTGAATGAGGACTGATATCCTCGAAATTAAGATATGAGAAAAATATCAATAGAAAGCTCGCTAAATTAAAAATAGTACATTGTTTACCGGGTACGAAAAGCTTAACATTCCTGGACGACTGTAAAGATTGCTAAGTCGAGGCGCAAGCCGAGACTTAGCAACACAGAGTCCAGGAATGTGGCTTTTCCTACGAGGTAAACATACTATTTTTTCCGCAAATCGTTTTAAAATTCGACAGATATTGATTGATTAAAAAAAAAACGCGATAATTTTATTCCCAAATAAATGGTGCTTTGAAATTCCTAATAAAATTACTTGGGTTACTATGGAAACGTATTGAGGTTGAATTGTCAAACTTGACAATTGTTTTCTATCATTTATGTAGAACACTAACAACTGTACGGAAATATCATTTCCTTGCAGTAAGGAAATGACATTTCCTTACAGTAAGGAAGTCCTGACTTTTTGTTCAAGAAATTTTGACAGGAATGTCAAAATTTCTGGCGATTTGCGGAAAATAATTATTACAATAAATGACTAAATAGTAACATGTGTGTCGTAACATATCACAAAAGAAAACACTATGGTTTGGAGGGGAAGTGAAGACAAAATGTGAAGAAAGCCTTTTTACAATACAGAACACATCACAACAGTCATACAACCACTATAAACAAATCAGAAATGAAACCAATACGTTTAGACAAATAAAAAGGGAACACTGGCATCGTTTCTCAAAACAGATGAAAAACGACTCAGAACTCAGAACGATACAGAACCCCAAAAATTATGGAGAATGATCAGAGGCCAAAGAACAGAGATAAGCGAACTACTAAAAATTAAACACATTCAGAAGGGCAGACTACTTTCGATTTATTTGGGTTAGGTGTTACTCTCCATCTCCTGCACCACCTGTCGACCCGATCAAGGTGATTTTGAGCAAACCTAAGTACTGAATTTACGTCTCATGCTCTTGTTACGAGAGCGGTATGGTCTGCGTAGAGCAAAGTGAGCGTGTTAGTGTAACGTGGGTTTGGAAAGTCGCTGTTGTATACAGTGTATAATATGGATGCCAACACTGAACCTTGTGGAACTCCTGCTGTACAAGTAAGTGAGTCAGAGAAATAATCTCGGGTTTTTACCGTGATTTTACGTTGAGAGGCATATGAGTGGATAAATGTAACGAAGGGGACAGGCCGAAGTTCAACAGTTTCCTGGTAAGTTCAGCATGCCAGACTTGGTCAAAGGCTTTTTGGACATCGAGAAAAATGTCTAGGGAGAGTTGCCGTCGTTTAGACTTTGTGTGAGGTGGGTGAAGATCTCTTTCAATGCCGTTGTGGTGGAGTAACCTTCTCTAACGCCGAATTAAAATGATAGAATGATGTTGGGTTCTGTGGTAAAGTCAACGAGTCTATCCTCAAGGATCCTCTCGAAGACCTCAGCTAAAACGTTTAGTAGCCGTGAATTGAAAATGTCCCTTATTTATATGCTTCTATATGGCATTTTCAGATTAGTCAGCCAATAGCAATAACCGTAGATGTTTTGAACCAGGCCAAGCGCATTGAAGTGTGCATTAGTCCACGACTAAGACCCTCGCTGACACTATCTCTGTAACGCTGCCATCTGAATGTGAATTTCAGTATAATCTATATCCTTCAGATGAGTCTGAAAAGAAACCAAAGCTGAGGAGTTAAATGACGAACGTGTCGTCAACATATCGTACACAATATGTAGGTTTGAGCGTTGATGAATATACGGGAAACCGTCTGATTGGTATTTAGAATTGATTTTAAAAGATGAAATAAGTGAGAAATAAGATTGGACACATTCAATGATTAATGAGACATAAGTGGTATTGCTGGATATACTTTCCAGACTATTTTGGTTGTTATCTATCGGAACATTATTGAACAGTTCAACATTGTCATAAGTTATTAGATGCTTACGTAGATAGAATATTATTTAAGAAGCTTTATTAAAACTCAGTAGTTTTTTAACATTCGCGAACTTACAAACCGATATAGAACGGTCTTGTTTTGACGGTTATTTTCAACTGGACACATTGTTCCCATAGTGTATTGTTTGGTCAATACAATATTCCTCTTTTGTCCGCTAATTACTTTAAATTGGTATGTTAAGCTCCTATGAACTACTTTAATTTGTTAATCATTTATTTGCTCTGTAAATTGAAGATTAAAAATGAAATTTATTTTATTACTGTCGTTAAATTCTTTCGGAATCGGTAGTACTAAAATGTTAACCGTCTCTATGGAATATTAGAAAAGGTCGTAATGTTATATCATAATTAAAAAGCAACATTAGAATATTTTAAAATAGGTAATACATCAATTTATATAATCGCATAATTAAATTTAATTTATATATTATCAATTTATATATTTATTTATTTATTTAATACACGGAATAACCCCATTAACAGTTAAAATTACAATATACAATATCGCAATTAGGATTTAAAACTTGAAATTACTTATAATATAAAATCAATATTAAAAAGTTTGAAAAAATGAGACTAAAAATCTTACATACTAAAAAAACAAACAAAATATAATAAGAACAAAATTCAGCAATCCCAATATACATATCACAAAGCAAGAGATCTTTTTAACTAAATTAAAGTTATATTGCAAATATCAAAATCGAGACCATTTAATAGCCCCATGTATCTATCCGATATATTGTGAATACCATAGGATGTTCCGTGAAAAGGAATATTGAAAATATTGTGGTAACGTAGAGCTTGATGGGGAACATTAAAATGAATCTGGCTTAACAGGTTTGGACAATCAATAAATCCATGTATGATCTTATATATAAATATAGCTCCTGCCATATCACGACGGTTCTTGAGTGAGGGTAAAGATAATTGTTGTTCGATACGGGAATAATCTTCTTCTTCTTCAAGTGCCCTGTCCGTTGCGAACGTTGGCTATTAACATGGCAATTTTGATCTTGTTTGCGGCGCTTCTGAATAGTTCGACCGATGTGAGCCCGAACCACTTCCGCAGATTTTGGAGCCACGAGTGTCTTCTCCTGCCTGGCCCTCGCTTACTGTCTATTTTTCCCTGGACAATCAATTGTAGCAGAAGGTACTTATCGTGTCTCAATATGTGGCCTAGATATTCAAGCTTTCTTTGTTTAATTGTATTCACGATTTCTTTCTCCTTTCCGATTCTTTGGAGTACCTCTATGTTGGTGACATGTTCGGTCCAGGATATACGGAGAATGCGTCGGTACAACCCACATTTCGAATGCTTCTAGTTTTCTCGTTAGCGTCTCCGTCAGCGTCCAGGCCTCCACGCCATACAGCAAGATCGGAAAAATGTAGCATTTAATTATACGTAGTTTTAGGGGACGAGACAAATTCTTGCTTATGAGGAGCTTCTTCATATTGCTAAATGCGGCTCTAGCTCGTTCTATTCTTGCCTTAATTTCTACGGTCTGTTCCCATTTTGCATTTACGTTGGTGCCAAGGTACACATAAGATTCTACATGGTCAATTAGTATGTTACTTATCCGTAATTGTCGAGCAGGTTGTTGCTTTTTGCTTATCAGCACCCACTTTGTCTTCTTGAAGTTGAGGCTCAGGCCATATTCCTCACTAACTGAATAAAGTCTTTCCATTACTTGTTGTAATTCGTCTATGGTACTGGCAAGGATCACCGTGTCGTCGGCATATCTTATATTGTTCGTTAACTCGCCGTTTATTTTTATGACCTCATTTGCATTTTCCATACATTTGTTAAACATTTCCTCGGAATACATATTGAATAGAAGTGGGGATAATATACACCCCTGACGGACACCTCTTTTGATCTGCACACTTTCAGTGAGTTCGTTGCCAATTTTTGCTCTTGCTGTTTGACACCAGTATAGGTTTGCCACAATTCGAATGTCCTTGTCGTCAATACCTGTCTTTCGCAGAATATCTATCAATTGTTCATGATTCACATTGTCAAATGCTTTTATAAAATCTACAAAGCACAAATACACGTCCTTATCAACGTCTCTACACCGCTGTATAAGCACCTGGAGAGCGAAAATTGCTTCTCTAGTTCCAAGTGCTTTCCGAAAACCAAACTACGATCTATCAATATATGACTCAGATTTATCATATATTCTTCTATGAATGATCTTAGTGAACGCTTTAGTGACATGATTGATCAAGCTTATAAGCCAGTAGTCATCACAAATCTGGGCATTTGGTTTCTTCGGGATTGTAATAAATGTTGACTGTAGCCAGTTCTCCGGGATTTTACCGCTATTATATATGTTGTTAAAAAGTACAACTAGATTATCAAGGAACTGTTTGTCTGATTTACATAGGATCTTTAATATTTCGCAGGGTACATTGTCCGGACCCTGCTGACTTATTGTTTTTTTAGTGCTGCAATGGCATCTTCTATCTCCGATTTAAGGATTGAAGGTCCTGTTTCTCCTTCTCCATATAGGTGATCATCAGTCCTGTCAGATGCAAATAATTTATACTTGATATATCATGATAACTCATGATTGTCAATACTAGGGTGGACATGGTAAGCACAATATCTCAAAAATGTATACTAGACTCTTTCTATTATATCAATATTGTTCTGAAAATAGGCTGACCAAATAACTGACAGTATTCCAAAATAGTTCTAACTAAGCAACAATACACTAATCTTGTTGAATCAATGGAGAAATACTCGCAATTCCTAGTAATGAAACCAAGAACTTTAGATGCTTTTATTGAAATAGAGTTTATGTGGTCACAGAAAGTTAGCTTCTCATCAAAAATGACACCCAAATCCCAAATAAAAGAAACATTCAGTGGGTGATTATTAATAGCTTGTTCCAATTCTATTGATTTTACGAGAAAAAATCTTATAAAACAACATTTTTTACACTTTTTCTGATTGCACCAATTTTGTAGTCGGTTTAAGTCATCTTATAACAAGGCTTGATCTTTTAAGCTATTTATATCTTTCCAAAATTTCAAGTCATCTGCCAACATTAGACATTTACTATTTAGGAAACAGGAAGTGATGTCGTTAACAAAGATATTAAAAAGAAGTGAAGAAGTGTGGTCTCCTTGAGGAACTCCAGACGTTGCTGGGATACTGGCAGACAGATGACCACCTATCTTGACTCTTTGAGTTCTCCCAGATGTAGAGTTTTTAATCCATTCAGCAAACCTGACGTGAAAGCCTACATTAATTATTAATTTGCCCAAAAGTATTTAGTGATCTACACGATCATATATAGAAATAGTAATTATTATAAATTATTAAGAAATAAGAAACATAAGATATGAAGATTAAATATCGATATACTGGGAGGTTAGGTGAGGTTCAAAATTCGTGGGCGCTTAACCACCCTTCCACTCGACCTACGAGGTCTAGTCATAATCTGATCGGGATCGGTAAAAGTATCGAAGTAAGTTTTTTCTGGTTACCTGAACATACTGGTATTGAAGGGAACGAAAAAGCGGACCTACTTGCCAGCGGAAGGGCAAAAGACACAGTAGGCCCAGAACCTTTCGTTAGCAAGAAGTATAGCCAAAAGAACGATATCGCACTTATTGGAACAAATATTAAACAAAAGTAATGACAGTCAAGATTTGATTTCACGTATAGTGCCTCTGTATATTCGCTTATAAGTATTTATTTATAAAAGCAACGCTAAAATGACTTCGGTATGGACGCAAGAGCGACATCTGATAATAAATCATGAAATTCAAAATCCGAAAAGTTCTAACTGTCGAAACCAAATCTGTGCCTTCTAAGAACCGTAAGGTAAAACAGACGTTGATAAAGATGTAATTAGAGAAATGGGGAATCTAAAATTGCACTCCACAACATATCTCCTCAACTAAGCAAAAATCCTTGAAAATATTAAACATTTTATACATGAACCTTCACAGAAGAGATCCAAAGATCTATTGTATATGCATAGAAATGATCTGAGAAACATCTCTCTCTTCAATCCTGACCCCCCAGGGGGAGTGTAGTAGTCGACGTGATGTCGTGTATTGCCCGTCTCCAGAGATCTCTGTCTCTGGTCATTTCTTTTAATTCATGCATAGGTCTTTGGCATATTCCTGTAATTTGATCTATCCATCTTGTTGGGGATCTTCCTCGTGATCTTCGGCCTTCTACCTTTCCTTGTATTATGAGTCTTTCCATGTTTTCTGTGTTTGCTCTAATATCATGCCCAAAATATTTTAATTGTTGGAGATGGACTTTACTAGAGAGTCGTTGGCCAACTTTTAGCTCTCATAAAATTGAATTTTATTTGTTTTAACGGTCGGTCCAAGGAATTCGTAACATTTGTCTCCAACAGAACATTTCAGTGGCGTCTATCTTTCTTCTCTCCGATTGTCTCAGAGTCCAAGATTCACATCCGTAGGTCAGTATTGGGAATATTAAGCAGTTGATCAACCTCATCTTTATCGCTCTTGCAATTTGACAGTCCTTCCATATTTTTTTTATAAACGTAGTAGCTCTAATAAAATGACACTGTCGCATCAAGAAGTACATGAAATAAATTTGAGTGACAGAAAGTTCGAATTGCAGATTTCATCAGGCTGAAGACGAGATGGCAAAACACGTTCTGCGCAACTGCACAGAGTTGGATAGAGTAATATTAACTCGGGCCCTACGATTTCATAGAAATGTAACCAAATGTCATAATAGACTTAGTTAGACAGAATGCGCTGAAAGGACTTGAATATAATAATTGAATACTTGAATAGGAATGAGCCACAAATGACCTCTTGGTCGAATGAAAGGGTGCTTAAGGGATCACTCATATTAAACCTAATCTAATCTAGTATGATAATTTGTTAAATTGGATGATCAGCTTTCATTTCATTTCTACAGAAACGTAATAGCTTCTAAATAAACAAATATTGACAGAAACTGAGAAAGAAAGAAACAAAATATGTCATATCTAACATGAGGAAAGAAGAGAACATGTGGATGATTATAAAAGCCTAATGTGGCATTTGCCACCGACTTCTAAGAGAGGAGAAGGTTATTCTCTGCCTTTATTAATCTCATTGTACAACTATACCTGCCCAAAGTGAGGTCACAGCCACAACTATCCTCTCTGAACGAAAAGGACCGTTTTCTTTATGGTATGAATTCAAATTTTGGTTTTAATTGAACACCTGATCATTACAGACAAAGCACTTCCCGGAGCTAAATTACCCCAGCCTGGTTTATGGTCAAATTGTGTTGCTTTTATAAGCATATACTAGTAAGTGGTATACAGATATAGTATACTATGTGTCCTGTTTTAAAATCCAAGAAAGAGTAAATTAACCAGGGACGTCTAGCTTCTTTTTTATTTATCAATTTTTTGTTTATATGGTTTTATAACATCTACATGTTTTTTGTTTATATGACTTATGGTTTATATGGTTTTATAACCCTTTGTCAAATGTAATTAAATAAATTTGCACAAAAAAAATCCAGGTATGAAAGGTTTAAGCAATTCATTTATATAGATGAAAACGAATTTATCATACGATGTAGATTTTTATCGCTTGGGATTTTTTTCTAATATTACGTTAATTTTAACACATTTAAAAAATCTTTGGTCAACATTTTAATCTGTGGCAAATAAAGTAGCAATGTCGTTGACATTTAGTCACCTTGTGTACAGTATTGTTTCAGAATGCTTTCGAAGGAGACTGTATTTTTTCGTTGTTCTTCACTATATATCTTAGATAAATATTGACAGAATATTTAAATATATATTATGAAGGCAAATCTTCCAAGGAAACATCTACTCATTCAAAGCAACATGTAGTCTATCACGGCTGATATTTTGTATTAATTTCCGGACTCATAGGTTCTGAAATCCTTTCTTCCTAAAGTTTCATCTTCATTTGCCACTGCGAGATAAATATTTTCAGAGATGCTACAATGACTGAAAATATTATTATTGTTTCTTAAGAAAAACATATTTTAAGATTTACAACTATTTCACTTTGATTTCTCTTATGATAACTACTTTTTTGAAATTATAATTTCATTATTGTCGCTACCAAAAAATTTCTTAAATTGCACAGTAGTAATTCCTGAAGTTTGTATCGTTCCTTAACATATTATTCGAATTTTTATTTGTTCGTAATTAATATTTACAATTACATCTACAGTCACATACCCAAAACATTTTTCTTTTCCTTATCAAATAACGTGCCATACCATCTTCAAATGTCGACAACTAGGTGCAAAATCTTTACTTTATGTACTGCTGTCCAGAATGGTGATCTTCTATTAACTGTATTCCCATGCAGTACTTTGACAATTAAAATCCCCAAGTGGACAGATTCGATGTAAATATCAGGATCGAATTGTTTTCTAATACCCCTTTGCCCGATTCTTCTCGATCGACGATGGTAATATAATAAAAAGTCGTGGAGAAAAAATTATAGTTTTATTGACAGCTACTAATAATTACACTCTAGTTGTTGGTTAGGTAACTTTCTATAATAGACTTCGCTCAAATGAGCTCAAATAATGTATATCTCAGCTCAAATAATGTATATCTCAGCACAGATGTTAATGCTTCTATCATACATCATACTAACAAACTTTGAACTATGAGCTTACAATACAATTTAATCTAGATCGTTATTGCAACACTTAGGAAGTTCAATCAGGGAAATATATTTGCAATTTATTAAGTTGCAGATATGCAGGTGAACGGACTCTAATTATTAAAATATTACTGGATATGTTTTCAGCATGTTTCAATTATACACGGTGAAACTATAGAAGGTTAAGAAGTTAAGAATAATGTGATTACAAATTAAGGGATTAATTTGAAATTGAACACCAAGGATGAAGTTGGTGTTATGGTAATTAAAATTGTCAGGTTCGGTGAAAATAAAATCTTCCTCAGGAGACTAATATACAGAAGTCACAGCGAAGATTGGTGTGAAGATAGTAATAATTTCTATGTTGTTACGTTCACTGATAGATGATATAATATTCAACGCAGATCGGGCAAAAATAGCTCTTTCACATTTACCATGTTGGCACTAAAGGGATACTAAAAGGGAAGGAAGACAAGATCACCCTGTAGACGCACACAACTAAGAAACGTATTCCCGGTTGCTCAATTCGGAAGAGAAATTGGGGTTCAATCGACGAAAATTTCCCGCGAAAGCGTTTTCCGTGCCAATACCGTGCTTTGTTTTGGCGCGGGGGCTAACAGTTTTAGCCGAAAATTTTTAAATTGACGAAGGGCGTTCCGTATAGTTCACTACGTACCTGTTAAAGACAAATAATTCGATCTATTTGATTTTATCGTTTTAATTTCGATTTTCAGTTGAACTTTAGTCTTTTAGCAATCAAATTCATACCGAATATCTACGGTTTGAGGAAATTCGGTCTTCTATGTCTTTTCTAGTTTAATAAAGTTGTAGTTTAATAAAGTGCGAATTGCCATGATGGTTGCCAACCTTCTTAGAGGAGATGGTACGTGAAGAAGAAGAAGATGTCTTTTCTGCACTAGAAGTACATTTGTATTTAGCACATTTGTCTGATCATGGTAGACTGAGCCTGAGTAACGTAAAGTGGTGTCGGTAAAACCAGGTGTAATAAATAGGCAGTTGAAGAATAGCACTGACCCTGTTACCTTGTATACCCTATAGCAGACTACCATGTTATAATTCCAACGCCGCATTAGAGGTGTGAAGGGAGACTATTATTATCTATAATTTGCTCAGAGTACGCCCGATTGCGGTGGTCTCATTGATGCTGAAATCTTCGTGGAGGCTCCTTTCTTGCACCTCTCCCAAATACTGATGCCCAAATACTTTTCTGTATATAATATCATTTATCCTAACTTGTATATTTTGAATCCTTTTATGTACTTATGTATGTTTGAGTCCATTCAATTACTCACTTAATGTTTGTGCGTCTTCGAATAAACACATATTTAAAACACAAATACATATTTAAAAAAAAATATTTATAAAATCTTTGTACACAAAATTGTTGCACCATCGATAATCGTACTTGAACAAAAATCTCCGATTTTTGGTTATTAAATCATATAAACAGAAATTATCGTAGCACCACTTCTCATTTTAATGATTTTTACACACGACACAAGGTATTGGTAAACATATTCTTTCACTAAGAGCGTGATAACACCACTAGGTCGTAGATAAGTACAAGCAAATTGTATTATATGTGGAAAAAATGTGTGACAATAAAAAAGTAATCTTATAAAACACATCAACGTCAATAAAAGAACTGTATAGTTCTTAAGAGACTTTCTTTATCATTTAGATATCAATAATCCGTAATATTAGTTAAACAACGACAACTTTTGGCATGAACAGTGAGTTATGTAGTACCATGACAGAACTTTGATCGGCTGGGACAGATATATAATCTACAGGGTGTTTCCAAAAATTTAACAAAGTCTCTAGGATATGTAAGAACTGAAAAATAAAAGGGGTTTGATTGCTAAAGAGAGGTTTTGAGAGGATAGAACTAAGAAAGAAAGAAGACCTTCTACAGGAAGTACAGAAAAGTATGCCCTCTATTCGTAACGGAACATCACAAGAAATATGAGAGACTGTTAAACATTGCGTAACAACACCAGTGGATCGCTCAAAGAAAAATAATCCGGTGAAACGGAAACACTGGATAACAGATGAAACTCTTAAAATAATTGAGAATAGAAGAAATCTTTGTAAAAGTGGTGTACATAGTGAAAGGGAAAAAGCTAGTTTAAGAAACCTCAATAAAGAAATAAAACGAAGATGTAAGGCCGACAAAAAACAGTACTATCAAAGTATATGCAAAGAAATTGAGAGACATGGTCAGAATAATCAGTCGAGAGATCTATTTAGAAAAATACGCTACCTGACAAGAGACTTCAGAGCCAGAACTTGGGCCATTGAAGATAACACTGGAACCCTGAGAACAAACAGAGAAGACATAGCAGAGACATGGAGATCGTATTGCAGGGACCTATATAAAGGTGATCAACGCCAAGAGCTTGTTAGCCAAATCTCTGACGAGGTGGAAGAAGAACCTGATATACTCGAAAATGAAGTAAGACAGACTATCAACAAGCTCAAATATAACAAAGCACCAGGTCCAGATATGATAACAGCAGAAATGCTTAAAGCCACAGAAGAAACCGGCGTAAAGTTACTTCATCTACTCTGTAACCAAATATGGCATTCCAAACAATGGCCTGAAGACTGGACAAAATCTACAATAACGACCATACATAAAAAAGGCAGCTTCCATAAATGCAACAATTATAGAACTATCTCTCTTATATCCCATGCCAGCAAGACAATGCTACATATAATCAATGAGAGACTGAAAACATTCCTTCAAAGAGAAATTCCACAAGAGCAAACTGGATTTACCAAAGGTAGAGGTACTCGAGAACACCTGCTGAATATAAGACAGATAATCGAGAAATCTAGGGAATTCAACATCCCACTATACATCTGTTTTATAGATTACCGTAAAGCGTTCGACAGGGTCAAGTGGAGACACTTATGGCGAATACTAAAAGAAGTAGGCGTACCACAACATCTAATTACGCTTATAACCGAACTATATGAACACACTACTGGATCAATTAAAGTACTTGACACACTTTCGAACGAATTTCATCCAGAACGGGGTGTCAGACAAGGATGTATACTATCTCCACAATTATTCAACATATATGGGGAGTATATTATGCGATGAGCACTTGAAGGATGGAAAAGGGCATCTCAATAAATGGTCATAAACTAAACAACCTACGTTTCGCAGATGACACAGCGATTCTTGCAAATAGTCAAGCAGATCTGATAGAACTTATACGACTGATCGAAAACGAAAGTCAAATATTTGGTCTGCAATTAAACATATCAAAGACAAAGATCATGATAGTGGATAGACTACACAACAATCATCCACACATAACCACAATTGACCGGTTCGAGGTTGTGAGCTCATACTTATATCTGCGATCATTAATCACAAACACACGGTCATTACAAGAAGAGATTAAACGTAGATCTGATCTAGCAAAAGTTGCCACAGCAAAAATGACCAAAATATGGAAGGACTGTCAAATTTCAAGAGCGATAAAGATGAGGTTGATCAACTGCTTAATATTCCCAATATTGACCTGCGGATGTGAATCTTGGACTCTGAGACAATCGGAGAGAAGAAAGATAGACGCCACTGAAATGTTCTGTTGAAGACGAATGTTACGAATTCCTTGGACCGACCGCAGAACAAATAATTCAATTTTAAGAGAGCTAAAAGTTAGCCAACGACTCTCTAGTAAAGTCCATCTCCAACAATTAAAATATTTTGGGCATGTTATGAGAGCAAACACAGAAAACATGGAAAGACTCATAATACAAGGAAAGGTACAAGGCCGAAGATCACGAGGAAGATCCCCAACAAGATGGATAGATCAAATTACAGGAATATGCCAAAGACCTATGCATGAATTAAAAGAAATGACCAGAGACAGAGATCTCTGGAGACGGACAATACACGACATCACGTCGACCACTACACTCCCCTTGGGGGGTCAGGATTGAAGAGAGATTGGTAAAAATATTTTGTATGTTATATTTGCTTGTTACATTTTTTAGGATCTTGTCGAAACTACTGGCAACATTGTAATGCAGTTTTATACGAATATGTTTTGGAATCTGATGCATCCCTGACTCTCATAGAGGGGATAGTTGCAAGGTTCGTACCAGGTATTATTCAACATAACTATTTTAAGGGTAAACTTGCGCAGTAAAATAGGTTTCCCACTATTCTTCTGTTAGCGCGCGTTTTCTTACCGGCTATATTTCGGCACGCTCTAAATTTGTTGATTTTTATATATACGGTGCACGAATATGGCGTTTATTGGATACTGCCACCTTAAGGGGACAGTCTCATTGCAAAACTTTCAAAAAATCAATTTTATATTTTTTTATATATAAATCGCTTCCCTATACATTCAAAAACTCCCTCCTAAAATTTTAAAAAGAAATTCTCACTAGAATATAAGTTATAGTTATTTTATTAACGTCATCTACGCACGTATGAAAACCGGTTTCTCTCCGCGCGGAGAGCGCGTGGCTCCAGCTGTTTTTGCTTTTGTATATATGTTGTATATACGTTGAGTATGTATTAGTGATTAATTTTTATATAGTATGTATATCTGTATAACGTTTGGCGTTTACTATACACATTTGGATTTGGAATTTTAAATCCGGAACATAGGATTTTTTTACAAATACTAAGATTCTCTGCGTTGCAATTAACCAGTGTAAATTTATTTGTTCCACTGGATTACTTCTCCTTAGCGGTTTATAGTAGCGTATATGGCACGCCGATAGTAGCGTATATGGCACGCCGACAGTGTTGCTCCGTCTACCGATTTTTCCTGAAAGTCCGGTTTTGTGCAGATAATAAATAATGTTTTAATTAACATCAATTTTGTTTGTGTTCATTAGGTATTATTTGAGTTATAAAATTTATACTTAAATACATTTATTATTCCAAATATTGTTTATAATTTCAAATTAAAAAGAGTGTAATATAATTATTTTATTTTTAAAATTCCTTTTTATTTTTTATTTTAGAAATCAACTTTTTTTTCAAGCCGTTTTGGCAATAAAACATAACCATTTTTTTAGTTATAAAATATTTTCATATCTACATTTATAAATAAGTACGTTTTCGTTGAATTGACATGCGATCTAGGTGTGTTCCGTTTTTACACTTACACTGGCAGCATCGCGGCGTGAATTGAGACTCCAGTCGAACATGAACAAATGAATTAATTATAAAACATCGCGACGTTGTATTGCATTTACAGCTTTACAAAGCCATTTACAACAACTGTTGGATGAAGAGGGTCCTCAATATTCACCAGGAATGGCCGATTAAACGTGAGTATAAAGTTATCAGCCTTTTATTCACGAAAATTATGTAAAAAAAACTTTAAATGCTTTTTTCTCAAAAGTAACATTTTCAAACTGGTCAGACACTTTTCCTCCGAACCTTCTTAACCGATTTTAAAAAACCAAAAATTTTTCGAATGTACATACAAAATACTAGATGATAAACCTTTAAAATATTTAAAAACCACCCCCCCCCTTTTATTATATATGGGTAAATCCACCGAAAAATATAGCGATTTTTCGACTTTTTTGAAAAAAATTCGTATAAACTCTTCAAAATAATACAATTTGCATATTTTAAAGGTTTATCATCTAGTTTTGAGTCTCACGAATACAACCCATTTTGAATTTTTTGAATATCTGTTACAGGTGACCCACAAAGTGTCTTACCACCAAAAACGCACTTTTTACTACACGCCATCTACAGGACACCAATGAAGTTAAAATCGCTATTAAATTTTTTTTTATGTACTTCAAGACTTACTTAATCATCTCCAAAAGGAATTATGTTAATAAATATTATAGTTTTTTTTTCTGTTTTAATTTTAAAATGTGTCTTTTTTTTTAATCGCATGAGACTGTCCCCTTAAATTATTTTAATATTGTGAAAATATAATATTGTGAACATTTGTTTCGTCAAAAAACGCCAAAGTTTTTATTTTACATTTTTCTTATCGAATGATAAATTAGTAACACAAATATATGTTTCGCAATAAAATATTTGCCGTTTTTTTAATATAATATTCTTTTAAAAATAGATATTACAATCTCTCAAATTATCTCTCAATCAGTTTTTGTCGTACTCAAGTATATTTCGTTATAATTTTTTATCATGACAAGTAGCACTCAAAGATTATGAAAATTTTAAGGCGACACCACTGATTATTACATACTCCACCCTCGAGTACAACTAATTTGAATAGTTGTACTGCGCTGATAAATAATTGAAATTGTTGTATACTTGTTGGATTTATAAATACTGTTTAAAAATTTTAAGCGAAGCTCTATATTAGCGTTGTATTAATTTTTCTCTATAGTAAAATTCTGAAGCGATCGTCACGAAATAGTTGGAAGAGTTTATTAACTCGACGGGGCGAGTCCGTCATACAACATCTAAACTTATTCAATTGTATTAAAACCTATGATAAGGACATTAACTAACAGCGGTTTTATGTAATATCGAATGTACAAAAAACTGTTAAAAGAAATAAATAAGTTTTGTAAATCGATGATTGTAAAAAAAATTATAAAATAAAAAAATTAATTAAATTAAATTAAAACCTAGTATGAAGCTTCGCGCTAGTCTACAGTACGGCCGACTCTACCACTTTTTTATTTAAAGAAAAAAGCGACAACAACAAACATGTTTTAATAACTGTATAAACTAAACATAATTTATCAAAATCCACAAGGAAAACAATTCCTGTAGCTGGCTGTATACCACGTATCACAACAAAAAAGGTTAGTCTTCGTAAGTAGGTATATTTATTTAAAAACCCTTAAAAGGGCTACATCAAAAAAACAAACGTTTTCGGACTAAACAGTCCATCATCAGGTTTAAAATCGCTAGGTTAAAATGCCTGAGCCACCAAAAATACATGGGTAAAAACCCTTTAAATTACATATAGTTATAAAAGATTATACATCTTGTTGTTAAAAAACTGTGATGTTCAGTATTAAATTAAATATGACTTCAGGTAACATACATTGTAAAAATTGAGTTCCAGAGCCGGGGAGAAAACCTCTACGCACGGAGAAGTTTCCAGCTGTTGTACTACTAACTTTTTTTATTGATGCTTTAGTCAATGTCAGTGTTTCAGCTCCATAAGTGAGCACCGGAAGTACGCACTGGTTAAATGCTTTTCTCTTTAGCTTTATTGGGATGTTTTCCTTAAACACGTCTTTTAGCTTGCCATAGGCTTGCCCATGCCTAAAGCTATTCTTCTAGATAATTCGCATGTTTGGTTGTCTCTACTTATTTATATTTCGTGGCCCAGATATATGTATTTGTCAACCGTTTCAATATGCCAGTTTTCTAGTTTCAATGGTCCACTAGGTACTAGATCCTAGGCGATTACATTGGCCTTTATATTTTAAGTTCTGTGGACAGCACTGGTTTGGAGAATGTTTGAAACCACTTGAACTACCTACTCTGTTGGTGTGGATCCCATTTTAATCAAAAATTCATTGTCGAGTCCATCAAATGCAGGGGATTTTTCTTCTTCTTCTTCAAGTTCCACTCCTATCGAAGATTGGAAATCATTCTGGCAATTATAATTTTATTGGTTACTCGCCTGAATAGTTCAATTGAACTGCATCCAAACCATTCACGGAGATTGCGTAGCCACGAGATTTTACGTCTTCCTACGCTTCTTCTACCTTTGATTTTACCCTGCATTATATTCCTTAGTAGTTCGTACTTTTCACCTCTCATGATGTGCCCCAACTATTCCAATTTCCTGATTTTTATGGAATTTAAAACTTCGCATTGTTTTCCTAGTTGTTCGAGAACTTGTTCGTTTGTTTTGCGATCCATCCATGATATTTTCAAAATACGTCGGTAACACCACATTTCGAATGCTTCTAGGTTTTTAATGTTGGATTTTTTAAGTGTCCAAGCTTCAACTCCATACAAAAGGGTAGAGAAAATATAACATCGAAGCATTCTTATCCGTAGCGATACATTGATTACAACGCGATTACAAAAAAATTTTCTCATTCTATTAAAAGTTGACCGCGCAATTTCAATGCGGCATCTTATTTCTTTTGTCTGATCAGTATCTTCTGTGATCCATGCTCCCAGGTATTTGTACGAAGATATTTGTTCAATTTCTGTATTATCTAGTACTAGCTTAACTTTGATGTTTTGCTTTGATTTTGCATGGTTTTAAATCTCTGATTGTCGTTTTAAATCTCTTCTGTTCATTTATAACCGTCGATGATGACATGAAATGAGTGAAGGTTGGCGTGGGGATTGGCGCGATGTTTGGCGCGGGGGTTAACGCGAACATTTCTGACAGTAAGATTTTCATTGACGGGTGGAGAGGTCGATATTTTCTTTATGAGCTCTCTAAGTCGAAGGTAACGGTATGCCGTCATCTCTTTTATTAAGACAATTTGGCCTTTATTGAATTTCTATGGCTCTGGGGATAATTGTTGGGATATAAAAGGGAATGTTCTGGAGTTTTCAAAATCAATTTTGTAACATGTATGAAGATGGTGTTGACCTAGAACTGACATTGATTTGGAATTGCCAACAGAAATGGAATGTTCATAAATCCTATTTTGGATTCTACGATTTGTTTGGCCTATATAGTAATTTATAAACTTCGTGTTGTTCATTTGGAATGTTGTCTTTGATTGATCGGACAAAAGATAAAAGTTTTTGTTGGGGGGTAAATATTGTCTTTATATCTCTTAATTTAATAATTTTGTTGTAATTATTAATTCGTAAAGTCGTAATTTTAATGTATGGAAGAAAAGCTTTCGTATGATGAGGGTCTGAGTCTTTGGGTTAAGTTTTACTGCATTAAAAAAAGTTTGATGACATATTTGACATAAAAATACACATTTTCCACGCAATTTAGTAAATCATTTTAATTTTATTACAGTTGATTTTTTTTACTAAGGTTAAAACGAGTTCAGGGACAAAAACCAAAAACACTGTACTTATCTTTGTCGATATAAACATAAAACATAACATTAAAAAAGAATTTAACAATAGAATAAAAAACATCGGAGAACAACTAGAAGATCCAGAAGAACTATGGAGTGAATTTAAAAACCAAGTTAACAAAATCTCCACAAACAATGATTATAGAAAAAACTTAATCAAGAAAAATAACTGGATCACAGACGACATCTTGAAATTAATGGAACAACGTCGACTGATAAAATCTAATGTAACAGAATATAGACACCTGCAGAGAAGAATAAAAAAGGAGATCAAATTAGCCAAAGAAAAATGGATGAGAGAAAGGTGCGACGAAATGAAGGATGTAATATCTAAACACGACTTATTTAATTTTCACAAAAAACTGAAAGAAATGAGTAATATACTTAAAAAAACGAGTTCCCTCTGTACTTGTTGACACTAATAACAAAATTATTGTAAATGAGCAAGAAATAAGAAAAGAATGGCAGCTGTATATATCAGAGTTCTTTGAAGATGACAGGAATAATATTGCCGAATTCTACCAAAACTGTACTGACGGTCCAGAAATTATGAAATGCGAAGTAGAACATGCTATAAATAATGCTAAAATTAGAAAAGCTTGTGGTCTAGATGATACACCAACTGAGTTGCTGAAACTAATAGAGAATGATAACATAAAAGTAGTAGTAAGACTTTTAATTCAATATATAACACCAGAGTGATTCCCGCAGATTGAATTAGTCTAATGACCCACACTCTTAAAATTTTCATCAGAATACTTCACAGCAGAATTAGACGCAAATCCGAAGAAGATCTTGAGATCCATTTGGTTTTAGAAATGCTATGGGAACCAGGGAAGCACTTTTTGCGGTTAACATCCTATTACAAAAATGCCGTGACCAAAGAAAAGATGTATTTGCATGTTTTGTGGACTTCGAAAAGGCATTCGATAAAGTACAACATAGAAAATTAATGCAAATACTGAAAAATATCGGAATAGATGACAAGGATATTCGTGTCATTAAAAATTTGTACTGGAATCAAACTGCTATCGTAAAAATTGGAGATAACTCGATACCGATGAAATCCCCATACAACGAGGAGTCAGACAAGGTTGCATTTTGTCGCCAACATTGTTCAATGTTTACTCGGACCAGTTTATTTAAAAAGGCACTTGAGAGACAGCCATATTGGAATAAAAATCAACGGGGAACTACTTAATGTGATTAGATATGCAGACGATACAGTAATTCTATCAGATAATATTGAAGGTCTTCAAATTCTGCTTGATCGTATTCACGAAGTAGGAGAGGAAATGGGCATTAGAATAAACTCAAACAAAACCAAATTTTTAGTCTTTAGTCGTGACCCACATCCCGATGCAAAGCTTCAATTGAACGGAGTCCAAGTTGAGAAAGTTCACAAAATGACATATTTGGGAACTGTGATAACGGACCAACTAGATCCAGACATAGAAATAAAACGTAGAATAGCAATAACTAAAACTACTTTTATAAAAATGAAGTCATTTCTTTGCAATAACCATCTCAGTTTAGAACTAAGGCAAAGAATGGTTAAGTGCTATGCTTGGTCTGTACTTTTGTATAGTGCAGAAGTGAGGACGCTAAAAGTATCGATCATGAACAAAATTTAAGCATTGGAAATGTGGGTTCATAGACGAATGCTGAAGATACCTTGGACAGCAAGAAAAACTAATGAAGAAGTACTAAGGAGCGTCAACAAAGACAGATAATTGCTAAAGACTGTTAAACATCGAAAAATGTCTTATCTGGGACACATAGAAAGGGGAAGTCGATATAAAATTTTACAACTGATCCTTAAAGGCAAAATAGAGGGCCGTAGAGGTGTAGGAAGAAAACAAGTTACTTGCTTAAAAAACATTCGTGAATGGACTCAGATACCAAATGCAGGACAATTATTCCAGATTGCAGAAAATCGAGAAGCCTTCGCAATAGTGTTCGCCAACGTCGGATAATTCTGATATGACACGCGAAGAAGAAGATCCTTTATTTTAGGAAATATTGTAGTAGAAACAGAACAATGACGGTATGGTCCCGTTTAGCCTTAGAATCATGTAAAAAAGTGATTTGGGAATCCAGAAAAAGAAGAAGGTTTCCAACAAACAGTAATCAAACGAGTTCCCAGTAACTACAACAACATCTGACTTTCTGTAATTTGAGTCAATTTGAATAAAATTGCATTTAGTTAAATTACCTTAATAATTACATAATTGTTTTTTTCTGTACGATGTAAATAAAAAAATTCCATAAAATAACGATTAGAAAACTCCACTATTTAATATTTAATTTATTTTTGACGCATAATTGGGAAATAAATAAGTACTTAATTATAAATTTTACGAAGTTTCAACTCAGAATTACTCGCTGTTAACATATTCAACGAAAAACCGCATAATACATCAAATCTAAAATATTAAATTTTTATTATTTATATCAGTAATAGCTATAAATAGATTATTTTTTAATATAGCGTCGTTTCTTTTCAATACAATGTGTATAATTGTTAGAATATAAATGTATGCGTTGCATGATTCAACGATTAATCGAAGAATGTAAAAAATTGTACTTCACTATCAATAAACGCAGAAAATATTTCCTACCACAAAGAAAACCAAAGCATATTGTAGATATTTTTTGTCTGCAATATAAACTGGTAGTTACACTAAAGTGCAAAATTAACCAGATACTCAGATTTTTATGTATTTTTTTCGATTTTAGGTGAAAACTTTTTTGGGAAAATGATTTTTTTTTATTTGAACTTGTTTAGACTATTGCACTCATCTTAAAATTTTCACATAATCTGACCAATCACAAACAAAAGACAGCTTGTGTTATCGCGAAAACACCAACTGTCTTTCAATTCTAATTGGTCTATCAGCTTCGTGTTTTCAACGACGTAACCATGGATACCGATCGCAAAGCAAAGTTTGACGTTTTCCAAAAAAATTATTGTAGCTGTATACATAAAAATGAGTCGTTTCGGTGGTACTTCAAACAAAGTTATAAACCAAAACATTGAAGAAAACATACCGAGTAACACAAGAAAATCTAAATCTTATATATGGAGACAATTAATGATGTTCTGTGTGAATCGCAACTACAAATTAGATGCAGAAAATAACAACGAAAGACTAGCATTCATTCTAAAAGACTGGGCCTTCAACATGCGAAAAATTGATGGTAGTGATTACAAGGAGAGTGTTATTAAAATCATATGGAACACTACTGCAAAATTGGTACAAGAAAAATATTTCTGTGAGTATCAGAGACATATTGATCCCTTCAAAGATATAACCTTCAAGGAAGCAAGAGCGGCTCGTGATACTAAGAGAAAATTGTTGCAAACTGCACCGATAAAAGGAAAATGAGTTCTGTCGCTATGACTTCGGATGAATATAAAAATATGTGTTTACAATGGGACGAAGACACGCCAGAGGGACTCCAAAAGAAGTTTCTTCATATAGCTGCCGTAGAATTAGCTTGGAGAGGTAACGAAGCAAGTTTTTCCATGTTACAATTTTTCAAGGAAGAGATTAACAACAAAGGCTGTTTAACAAACAGAATTGGGTTACCTAGATAAAATTTTAAAAAATTTTAGGTCTCATGGAAGAGCGAAGACAGTTAAAGGGAAAATGCAGCCAAAAATATAATGAAGTAAACAAACAAATCAGAAAAGAAATAAGAACTGCAAAGGAAAATTTTTATACAAGAAAATGCGAGGAAATCGAAGAACTACATCTCAAACATGACACTTTTAACTTACATAAAAAGATAAAGGAACTGACAGGTACACAAAAACCAAAACATCCCAATCTCCTATGCAACGCAAATGGTGAAATAATAGCCGATCTACAAGAAAAGCTTAGGACCTGGAAGAGCTATGTAGAAGAATTGTTCGACGATGAAAGACAAGAACCTAATATAGATAACTTGCAAGGCGACGAAGGACCAGAAATAACTAAAGAAGAACTATTATACGCTATAAAAATAATGAAAAATGGTAAATCACCGGGTCCAGACGGGCTCACATCAGAACTTCTTAAGCTTGTGGAAGGCGAATCAGTGAATATTCTACTCGACCTTTTTAACTGCATCTACAAAAGAGGAGAAATACCAAAGGAATGGCTACTTTCAACTTTTGTAACCTTACCAAAAAAGGCAAATGCAAAACAGTGCACTGACTACCGCACTATAAGCTTAATGGGGCATACATTAAAAGTATTCATCAAAGTAATCCACTCAAGAATTAACAGAAAACTAGATGCAGATATTAGTAATACTCAATTCGGATTTCGGAACGGGCTTGGAACAAGAGAAGCACTATTTGCACTTAACGTCATATGCCAAAGATGTCTAGATATAAACCAAGATATATATATATATATATATATATATATATATATATATATATTGATTATATATTATATATATATATATTGATTACAACAAAGCGTTTGACAAAGTTCGTCACGACCACTTAATGAAACTGCTAGTAGAAAAAACTTGGATAAAAGGGACATTAGAATTATCTCTAAGATTTACTATAACCAGAAAGCAAATATCCGAATAGAGCAAGAGACAACGGAGGAAATCGAGATCAAGAAAGGCGTAAGACAGGGTTGTATACTCTCACCGACCTTATTCAATATATACTCCGAAGACATTATAAACACAGCACTTTCGGATCAAAATATAGGTATTAAGATAAATGGCATCCGAATAAACAACTTGAGATATGCCGATGACACGGTACTAATCGCAGAAACTTGGGAAGATCTTCAAATACTAATTAACAAAATAGTAGAATGCAGTGAAGAACACGGATTATCACTTAACATAAGCAAAACAAAAATAATGCTAATATCTAAATCACCACAAAACTTCCCTGACATAACCGTGCATGATCAAAGAATCGAACGTGTAAGAAGATATAATTACCTGGGAACTGTTATCAACGAAAATAATGATTGCTCTGAAGAAATCAGAACCAGAATAGAGAAAGCTAGAGCCACATTTACTAAATTAAAAAAGGTGTTCTGCGGAAAAGATCTAAGTCTAAAACTTAAAATTCGCCTTTTGAGATGTTACGTTATGTCAGTTCTCCTCTACGGGATGGAAACATGGACATTGAAAAAGATCGATATCAAAAAGATAGAAGCATTTGAGTTGTGGATGTATCGTAGAATATTAAAAATACCCTGGACAGAGAAAGTAACAAATGTGGAGGTTTTGCGGAGAGTGCGGAAAGAGAAAGAGCTGATACTTACTGTTAAAAAGCGCAAACTACAATATTTGGGACATGTTATGAGGGGAGATAAATACCAGTTGCTGCAATTGATTATACAGGGAAAGATAATGGGAAAGAGATCTATAGGAAGAAGAAGGCGTTCATGGTTGAAAAACTTGAGAGAATGGTACAATTGCACCAATTACCAACTGTTTAGATCTGCAGCATCAAAAATACGCATAGCTTTGATGATAGCCAAACTTCGGAACGAAGACGGCACTTGAAGAAGAAGAAGATAAAATGTATTATTATTAAATTCCTTCCTCTCATTCTACTGAATTTTTTACCTTCATCATTTTTGACATCAATCACTTTGTTCATGAAATAGTCTAATAAAATACAACTCGTGATTTAATTTAGCTTATAAGTCTGTCTTTTATTTCTAAACTCAACTGAGTTTCTTACGGACTCGTGGTGTTTTCAAGCAACTCAATTTGGTTTAGAAGTAAATCGACAGACTTACCGCGAAAATTGAATCACTAGTGGTATTACTATTGATCATTTTTGTGAACAACAGTTCTACACAAACTTTTTGTTATTAATGTGCAATAGTTTCTTAAATTAAACAGCATTAAAATCCGTAAACTAATTTTCGAAACCAAATTCAGATTTTTACTTTAATATGTGCCTTCTAAGAATTTCACGGCAAAACAGACGTTGATAAGGATGTTATTAGAGACATGGGGAACCTAAATTTACATTCCACAACATATCTCCTCAACTAAGCACAAATCCTTAGCGAATTGGTTTCTTGTACTCGTACAGAGTAATCGGAATAAAAAGGAAAATTTTTTTCTTTTTTAAACAGCATTATTTTAAAGTTATTTTGGTATTGGTGTGGTAGTGGTTTGGTTTTACTCTTTTTTTGGCTTTCTCCTTTTCCAAAATTGCAATAAAAAAATTATGACACCAGTTCAAAGTAGCACTAGCTGTTGCTTTACAAAATAATCGGAGGAACATACGTTAGATCGCTAATTCTTTAGGGATTTCTGATAGGACATGAAGTACAGTGTTTGATGCAATACAAAGATTTCGCAAAAGACATTGGCTTAGACAGCACAGATGTTCGAATAATTGCAAATTTATATTGGAATCAAACATCAGTTTTAGTAGATGGTGTGGAATCACAGGCTCCTAATATTAAAAGAGGAGTATGTCAGGGATGCCTCTTGTCACCCCTGCTTTTCAACGTTTACTCCGAAAGAATTTTCAGCAAAGCACTTTCTGAAAAAAAAAAAAGAAGGAATACTTGTGAACGACGAAGTTATCAATAATTTGCGATATGCGGACGATACAGTACTCCTAGCTTCTAGTCAAGATCTGCAAACACTACTTGATAGTGTCGTTAAGAGTTGTAGGGAGGCATGTCTGGACCTGAACATGCGGAAAACCAAAATACTCGTAATCAGTAAACTACAGCATATAAAACCATCTATATGTATATGTAAATAATACCAAACTTGAGCAAGTTGATAAAATCGTTTACCTTGGACAGCAATTAAATTGTAACGCAGAAAGTCACGACGAAATTAGATCTAGGATAGAGCAGACTAAAGCTGCTTTTAGAAGAATGTCCAAGGGTTATGTAACAGAGACCTAAAATTGGCATTGAGGATCCGCCTACTTCGCTGCTACGTGTTCTCTGTCTTTATGGTGTCGAGTCCTGGACTGTGAATAAAACCGATCTAAATCGTCTTGAGGCTTTCGAAATGTGGTGCTATAGAAAAATTTTAAAAGTTTCCTGGGTGGAGAAAATTCGAAGCTCCACAATACTAGAACGTCTCAGCAAGACTACTGAGATCATAAAAAGCATCAAGCAGAAAAAGCTGGAGTATTTCGGACATATAATGAGAGGTCCCAAATATAGGTTGCTACAAAATATGCAAGGAAAAATAGCAGACAAACGCAGTCTAGGACGAAGAAGAACCTCATGGTTGAAGAACTGGCGTGATTGGTATGGTGTTGATACAAGCATGCTATTTAGGGTGGCAGGAAATAAAATTAAGATAGCTATGATGGTAACCAACGTTCTGAAAGGACATGGTACATAAAGAAGAAGAAAGATTTCGGGAAACATGACAATTCATCAGGAGGCCAGCTTAAGGTGGACCAAGAACCACAAGTCAAGTTAAAGCTGGCCTTATTAGATTGCAAGACTTAAGCGATGGTACATTCTCAGCCCCAGTACTTGTTCTAGGATAAATGATGTCCATAGAAACAAAGTTTTCGTTTATGTTTATACCGTTCGAATACGCTTAAATGAATATGAATTAAGGTCCAGAATATCTGGCATGGGATCACTATTAACAGCAGATTATCAGATGCAACGTTTACACTCCGCTCGTGAATATCTTAATTGGTGTGTTAAAGAATAGGGTGAGGTGCCCTTAATGGAGCTTCTTCTTCTTCAGCCTGTGTTCGTCCACTGCTGGACATAGGCCTCTTTCATTTGCTTCCATCGATTTCTACTTTTGGCAATTCTTATCCACTGCTTGCCCGCGACTTGTTTGATATCGTCTGTCCACCTCTTCTGTGGTCTGCCTACTCCTCGCCTGTTCTCTCTTGGTCTCCAGTTTGTTAATATTTGTGTCAATTTTTCGGGATTATCTCGGGCAACGTGTCCGACCCATTGCCACTTGCCGACATCAGTAATTTTTGTTCTTTCATGAATGACGTTATTTCGAATCCTGTCTCTCAAACTAATCCCTAGCATGGCCCTCTCCATTGCTCTTTGGGTTGTACTGAGCTGCTCTAAGGTTTTCTTTGTGAAGGCCATGGTCTCCAGTCCATATTATATATATATATATATATATATATATATATATATATATATATATATATATAATACTTTCATCTCGGGTCGTCATTGCCTATGTTTCCGATCCGTATGTGAGCACTGGGCGTATTATTGTTTTATAAAGTTTGCACTTTGTTGCTATTGACATACTTCTCGCTCTTAGTTGAGGGCCCAGGCCAAAATAACAGCGGTTAGCCACGCATATTCTTTTTTTTTTATCTCGTTGAATGTGTTATTTTTGTAGTCGACCAGTGATCCTAAGTAGCAGAATTCTTCGACCATTTCTATCGTTTCGTGTTGCACCTCTAAATTATTTTGTCGAATTCTTGATACGGCCGGCATATATTTAGTTTTCTGGATGTTCTGAAGGGATCCGACGACTTAAAAAATGACCAGAAACAAGCTGGGAAACTAACATCAAAATGAGCACGATAGTATAATGCGTTCAAAATTTACTTATTTTGTTAAGATAACTGTTTACGATTTTAAGTACATTCAAAATTAAAACTAGATTCCATTGTAAGCATTATAATTTTTGATGTCAAGTCATATGACAGGACTGTGAACCTAGTTAATACTACAAACATGATATAAGCTAGCTAACCAATAAGAACTACCTATTTAAACCGGACAAAATTAAGTTTATATAGTTATTGATATAACAGCCTTGAAACTTTAATCTCTTCCGTAATATGCAATTTTCTTTATCATTAAGCAAAATATGCTAACATTTTTATATTAATTTTAACAAATCTTTTATTAAACATACACAAAGATAAGACTGAATAGAATTTTTCCATTTAGATCTACGCAGAAAAACTGCTACCAGATAATTTTACTTTAGTTTTTTTCTGGAATATTCTGCAGCTATTCCATTTGAGTCTAGCGCTTTGTTATTTTTAGTCCCTTTAAGATACTTGAATATAACAACTACATAACTAAAAAAACGATACAATGGAGCATCGATGGACCTGAAGGAATTGTTATTGGACAATCTGCAGGTTTCCAAAAAAAATGGAAAATTAAGATTTATAATGATGCCCTGGTCCATAGGCTGGAGAACTGAAGTCGTACAGTTGTCAACAAACAAAATAACTTTTCTTTTATGATTTTTCTTCTTCACGCTCTTGCACTATTCACATATTCCACTGGTTTTGATTTGACTTTCTTAAAACCACGAGGATTAGCTGACTTGCCAATAATTAGTAAAGGCAACCTTTCTAACCCGTCCATAATTTCATCAATTGGAAGAGTGACTCTTTCTTTGCTTAGTTTTCCTCCGTGACAGTTTTCGTTTTTAAATGCCAGTGTTTTGTCAGAAGGGCATTAAAAAAAAGACATATTGTCTCGTCAACATTAAAGATAATTCTTTTATCTATATCCTGAATCATCTCCAACAAATTTTGTTTCCATTGGTTGGCTTCTTGTTGATTAACGGTCTCACTTTCTCCACGAATGGATTTGAATGACATTTTTTGCGTTCTTTGAAGCCGTCTAGTCACTCTGTACTGGCCTTAAAATTGTTTTCCTTTGGGTCAATAGTAAATTGTTCAGCTTTGCTTCTTATAAAGGGAGCACTCACGGGAATCTTCTTATTACTGGCTTGTTTGAACCATTTTAAAACACAACTGTCTTAATCTGGATTTTCTAGCTCCCTTAACTTTTTCGTTCTTTACCGCAATCACTTTCACTCTTGAGATTTTTTTCTTTATTCTTCAAGTAGGTGGATAATGTGTTAGGAGGAATTCTAAAGTCTTTGGTAATCTCCGATTTTTTCTTCGTTCCCTTTTCTATTTCTTTAATTGCCGCTATTTTTTCCGATAACGTCAAAGTTTTGTATGTTCGAAATTTAAAATGGGACATCTTCGCTCAATAGAATAGACAGGACTACCTCTTTTCGCGGAAATTTCCAGCATAAAATTAGCATTTTAGCTTATAGAAAAGTTCGAATTATCCAAAATATAATTCGAATTATTCACGACTGTTTATCATTAGGGTAAGTGTACCAATTATGGACCACACACCTAATATGGACCATCAAATTTCAAATTCCAAAAATAAGAAAAACTTGACTGTTATTGTATTTAGGTAGAGATCTATATAAAGTCAAACCTTTTGAGTGGCCATATTCATTAGTTTTGGTCATTTCCAGTAACGGCATCGATGTGAACAGTTATATTTTATCAAGTGGTGTCGGTGTTAGTGTCCATTTTACAATATTAGTGTTTAAAAAATTTAGATAATTGGTTTAAAAAAAATGCTATATTCATAATTGGTTCAAGTAACTTGATAGGTAATTAACCAAAAAAAATTTTTTTAGTCATATAACAATAAAAATCACACCAACTATATCTTAGCAAAGGGTTGACATTTGCCAAAAATTATATCAAATTGAAATTCTTGCTTTATGTTTGACCGCAGTGTGAAGAATTCCTTAACCGGTCCATCATTGGTACATCTACAATATTTACATAGCAAATGCTAGGGACCAGAATAAAAATTCGAATTAAAGAAGATTTCGAATTAGTGAAGTTCGAATTAAGCAGGTTCTACCTTAAAGTCTATATATTTTTTGTCTTTATGGCTATATCAAAACTAAAAAGACAACCCTCGTATCTAACTATCCTCGTATTTGCATCGGCACCCAGAATGTTTTTAATTAATCATTAAATGATAAATTATTTACGACCCATTGTGCTGTTCTAGGTAATTGATTATCGTATTGCTATTTATTTGACTGCTTCTATCATAATTTTTATTTATCCTTCATGTCTGAATAAAATATGTTGTACATTGGCACTATTGGAATCTTGTAAATATAAAAGAAAACAACCAATAGCTGATACAGTTGTTGATTTTTGTTAATTGTAAAGTAAATATTGATTAGACACGATTAGTTATTATTAATGTTATTTTATTGTGACCTATAATAGATTGTTCTATTTACATTATAAGATTATTAGTGTGGACATATTTTTATAGACAACTAACCTAGAAATAGAAAATATTATAATTTATAGCTATACAGGACTAAATAAGTTGATTTTGGAATAATAAAATAGTATTTACTCCGTTCAAAAGCGAAGAAGATCTCGAAGATAGGTACACAATTTGGTTTTAGAAATGCTATGGGAACCAAGGGGACACTTTTTTGCGCTTAACATCCTATTATAAAAATGCCGTGACCTAAGAAAAGATGTATTTGCATGTTTCGTGGACTTCGAAAAGGCATTCGATAAAGTACAGCATGTAAAATTAATGCAAATACTGGAAAATATCGGAATATATGACAAGGATATTCGTGTCATTCAAAATTTGTAACTGGAGTCAAACTGCTATCGTAAAAATTGGAGATAACTACACCGATGAAATCTCCATACAACGACGAGTCAGACAAGGTTGCATTTGAGTAGTCAAGAGCAAGATGAAAGTTTTTTGATAGTCGCCACATTTTACTTTGTATACAACCCTGTGTAAGTGCTTTTTATTTTGGCTCTTGTTGTTTTTAATATATTTGCCGAAGTTGTTGTTTGTTCTAAAAACTCGTGTTATTCCTTTCTTTTATATGTGTTTGGCTATTTTTGTTCATATTTTGCCTGTATATGTAATCGAGCAGAAGGTACTGTGGTTTTTCTCTAGTGGTGGAAATACTAATTTCAGGGCTTTGTTAAGCTGTTTTTGATTTAAAATTTTATTATTAATTTATTCGTTGTACCCATTATTTACTGCTATTTGCTTAATAATATTTAATTCTATCTCAAAGTTGTATTTTGACATCGGAATTTCTGTTAATCTATGTAACATGCTATGATAGGTTGCCAGTTTATGTTGTGTAGGATATGATGAATTTTGTATAGTCGTGTCAGTGTGGGTCATCATCAATGGTGCTACAGCCCTATGAAAGAGCCTCGACTTTCCCAAGTCTATTACGCCAGGCAGTCCTATCCATTGCCAACCGTTGCCAGTTTGCTGCGCCTATCTTTCTACCATCCTCATCTACACCATCCTTTCATCTGAGTTTTGGCCTACCCCTTTTTCTGCTTCCCACGGGTTGTGACATAAGAATTCTTCTAGGAAGGTTGTTCTGCTGTGATCTTGCTAGATGTCCTGCCCATCTTAATCTTCCTATTCTTATAAGAGATACTACGTCTTTACTACCAAATATTTGTTTATATCTGTGTTATACCTCGTAGTTGTATCTCCTCCTCCAAACACCATTTTCACAGATGCCACCAAATATTCCTCTCAGGATCCTTCGTTCAAATATAAGCAAAAGGTCTTCGTCTGCCTTGGAGATAGTCCATGTCTCCGATCCATATGTCAACACTGGCTGTATAAGGGTTTTGTATATAGTTATTTTTGTTTTTTTTGGCTTAAGTTTCTACTTCTCATATGTCTACTCAGTCCAAAATAGCATCTGTTTGCCATTACTATCCTTCGCTTGATTTCTTCCGTTATGGCGTTCTCTTTGGTGATCAGGGAGCCTAAGTATGTGAATTTGTCAACCACTTCAAAGGTAGAGTTATCAACCGTGAATTGGGGACCGATGTTCCTGGCTCTATTGTTGGGTGTTGATGCCATCATCTTAGTTTTCTCCTCATTTACTTGCAGGCCCATATATTTTGAGGCATTTGAGAAGGTGGTATACATTTCTTCTAGCTTGCGTGTTGTGAGGGCAACTAGGTCCACATTATCTGCATATGCCAAAATTTGGGATGATTTATTAAAAATATTTCCTCTGTTGTCTATTCGGGCATCTCTTATCGCCTTTTCCAGTGCTATGTTGAAAAGGAGACACGCCAGCGCGTCTCCCTGTCGCAGCCCAACAGGCGTTCCAAACGCCTGTGATTGTTCGCCCTGTATTTCGACTTTGCAAACTACATTACGCATTGTAGTCTTAACCAATCTTATCAGTTTATCGGGGATGTGGAATTCATTCATTGCTTCATACAATTTATTTCTTAGGACACTATCATAGGCAGATTTGAAGTCTACAAAAATATGGTATGTATCGATATTGAATTCATTGGTTTTTTCCAGTATTTGCCTTAGCACAAAGATCTGATCTGTTGTTGATCGACCAGGCCTAAAGCCACTTTGATATTCCCCGAGAAGTTCCTCTGAATATGTACTTAGGCGACCATATATGATCCTCGAAAATATTTTGTATGCTGTATTAAGGAGGGTTATTCCCCTATAGTTTCTCAGTCAGTGTGGGTAGGTTTATGAAATACATAGAACTCATGTTTATTTTTAAGTCTGATAATTTTTAAATTTAAAAAATTTATAGATTAATTTTCTGTTTCTATTGCAAATTCAATATGACTGAAGTGAATTAATATACAATAAATGTGTTAAACTAATGATGCCACAAAATTCATTTGATTTGAACGTACTCAAAAGTTTGGGGGATTTAGAGCTGCACACCCCCCTTAAAATTTTTACGTCCCTTAAAGTGACGTGCCCATTTTTATTACAAAATGTCAAGTAGTTTAGGAGATAATGCAAAAAAACAATTTTTATTTTGTAACTTCAAAGGGCTCTAACTTTTTTTGTGTACACTTTTGTACTAAGGTAAGTTGGATTTAATCAATTTATTTTTGTCCCCGGAATGCGTGATTTAATTTATGACATACCTTTTGAAACACCCTGTAATGACCGTTAAATTTTGCGTAAAAAAATTCAACCCATCGGTTCAAAATTAAGGCCGTATCACTTAGGCTATTTCCTTCTCAATCCTTAGAGTTCTCTATTCTTGGCTTAAACTCTCTATTCATTTTGTTTATACACTCCGCGTCATAGAAAACGGGCCACCCCAAATATTTAAAATATTTTCGAAATTATTATTTATTGCTACAAAATTAAGCAATTATTTTTTCATACATTGAATCAATAACTCGTTTAGTATAAAATTTCATCATTATCGTGAAACATCAATCGAAAATAAAAAAAATTAAGAAAAATTAAGAAAAAAAAACAACATTTTCAGTAATGGGTATTGCCACTTCGATTTTTGATGACACTCCTCATTCGATTTGTCATGAAATTAATAACGTTTTGGATATCTCTTTGGGGAAAAGTGGCCCATTCTTCAATGAGTGCCATCTGGAGCTCTCCAGGTGTTGTTGGAGCATGTATGTGACGCCTAACGCGACTTTTAGCAGGCTCCATATATGCTCAATAGCATTTAAATCGAGGCTTTGAGCAGAAGAGTCTATTTTTTAAATACCAACCTCGTCAAGGTACTCCGTTACTATCCTTGCCGTGTGTGATCTCGTATTATCCTGCATTAGCAGGAATTCGTTGCCAATAAATCCAGCATAGGGCATCACATGATGTTGTAAGATTTCCGTTATGTACCTTACTGCTGTTAACGCACCTCTGTCGATCACGACGAGATCCGTATGCGCATCAAAAGAAATCCCTGCCCAAAACATTACTGAACCACCACCAAAAGCAACCCGTGGTGCCCGAGTGCAACCAGCGAAACGTTCTTCAGCTCGTCTGTACACCTAACTACGTCCGTCTTTACCATAAATAGACATTCTACACTCATCCGTAAACAATACTTTTTTCCAATCGTCTGCTGTCCAATTAATATGCTCACGGGCAAAATCTAGTCTTCGACTTTTGTGAGCAGGGGACAGTAAGGGTCCCGTTGCTGGACTGCAAGCTGTCAAACCTTGCTCCCTTAATCTTCGCCGAATATTAGAAAGGCTGATTGCTGGTCCTTGAGTTTGCTGTAAATGGCCTTGAAGCATTCTAGCGGTTTGGGTCCGATTCCGTAATGCAGCAAGAAGGACGACGCGATCTTCCCTAGCGGTTGTTTTTCTTTTTGGACCCGTACCAGGTCGTCGTTGGTAAGATCTTATGACAATAATTCGTTGCTGGGTCTTTTGTACAGTCGAACGACTAACATTCAATTGTCTTGCAACTTGTCTTTGACTTAATCCACTTCCCAGTAACGTTACAATTTCAACCGATTTTTGAAACTTCTCCATCGTTTTTAACTGAAGACTACTTCACACTAAGTCGGCTCCTGTAATACTGAGATGCGTTTATAACTCATTAGAATCCTTTACAATATCAAACATTTCTCAAAACAATCGCTTCCTCGAAAATTGATCAAGTTGTAAACAACTTTTTCTCAAAATTGTTTTGTTTTATAGGTTCTACGAATATCCTCAATCCAGTTACAGGGTCGATTTGCGTTCGCAACAACCCATTTAACTTAAATAACCCAAGATACATTAAAAATAAAATAATGTTAATTCAATATACAACAAAGTAAATGCTTAATATTGTAGCAATAAATAATAATTTCGAAAATATTTTAAATATTTGGGGTGGCCCGTTTTCTATGACGCGGAGGGTATTTATGTAAAACTTTCGAGTTTCGTTTTAATTTCTTAACCATCCTATGTTATCTAACTACTTTTCTTCAAATTGCCTTTTTTGAATTATAGAAAAAAGAAGAAATGGATTTATTTTTAGATTGAAGGGAGTTGGTTTTGTAATATGTAAGTATTATAAAATGAAATGCACCCACTTGCTATGAAAAATAACACAGTTAAAAAACAACAATGAGAGTACCTACATGAGTAAATAAGTGGAAGATAAAACCTATTCTATTTTGTTTTACTCATACTAGTAGGGAAATATTTTGTTACAGGTGGGCAAATATAAACAATCAAATAACTACCAACCACAGACAAACAACCAGTATCTATATTTTTGTGGTATAAAGCCCATAATTGTTAAACCTATTTGTTATCATGAAGGTGGTTCATTTAATTCAACAACATAGATACAAGTGCTTATATGCGAAAACAAAAATACAATGAAAAATATTTGCAATTACTTATATTACCATACAAAATACAGACTAGATAGGTATCTCTAATGCATTTGCTAACATTTCAAAATCTTAAGAGAAAACAATCATTATAAAAAAATATTATTGTCTAATAAAATCTGAGAAAACTGCCTTCATAGTTCAAAATGGGATAGTCTAAAAGAATCACGGGTCTCCAGATGGGTATGGGATAGTGTCCCCAAATGGGTCAAGTCAGACACAGTTGGTTAAAATATAGCGAGAATAGAACAGCTCTATATTTCTCAATATTTTTATTATCTTGCTATTTAAATGTGCTCTCTTTCAAGGATTTTTGTCTTCTTCCTCTAGATTGGAAGTCTACCACGAGATATAAAGACCAAACAACCTTGGAAGAGAGCATTACTCACTGGAAAAAAATCAACAGGACGCCCAAGAAAATGATAGTCGGTTTAAATACAAAACCGAAGAGTAATCCAAAAATATTACCATACTCGACACTGAAACTCACTCTAGTCTGTTGGTGAGCGAGATACCAGTCAAGCTCAGGATAACATACTATTCATCTACAATACAAAGGTTAATACGATTATACAGAAAAATTAAATCAAAAGTTATAAAATATTATAGTATTCTTTGATAGATGATACTGTTGATGGTATTATGTTCGCAGCTTCTGGTATTTGAAACCATTCTCTCAAGTTTCTCAGCCAGGATTTCTTCTTTCTGTCCAAACCTCTTCTACCTTCAATCTTGCCTTCCACGATAAGCTGTAGCAGACTGTACTTAGCATTATGGAACACATGGCCCAGGTATGACACGTTCCTCCTTTTAACAGTTGTTAACAATTCCACCTCTTTACCCATTCGTCTTAATACCTCTGTGATGGTCACTCTGTCTGTCCAAGGTATTCTCAATATGCGTTTATACAGCCACATTTCTAGAGCGGCTAACTTCTTTATAGTTGCTGCTGTAAACATCCACCCTTCTACTTCGTAAAGTAGCGTAGAGAGTATGTAGCATTTCGTAGCGCACCATCGGAGGTTAACGCGCCATAGGTTGCGGTTGCTTAAGAGCTTTCTCGTTTTGATGAATTTGGATCTTGCTATTTCAATTCGGATCTTAATCTCTACGATTATCATGGGGAAATGAGCAATGAAATTTTCACTAAATGGATAAGTGAACAATTGATTCCTAATTTAGAAGAGCCATCATTAATTGTGATAGATAATGCTCCATATCACAGTATTCTTTTAGTAAAGCAACCTCCATTGATTTAATTAGAACATATTACCTGGTTGACATATAATGATGCGAAGGTCATGAACGATCCATTTACAAAGATCTAATCTTTTCGAAGACCCGTGATTGATACAATCACATTCTGTGACTCTATCGTTTGAATGACAATATGAATCATGCCTATGAATCACGCTGTCTAGTGTTTACGAAACAAACTGTGTGATCGCGACACGTTGCTCGGTCAAATAAATGCATGAACCGCGAACCGCAAAGGATCGTTCAAACTCTGTTTTCAGTTTCCCTGTAGTCTGTTCTGTTTATAAATTTATAGAAAATAATATCCATTTTAATTGTTGCATAATAATATCCATTCATTCATGAACATAACAATATGGAATTTGTACTTTTACTTAACTTTTTCAAGTATTTTTTGCATATTTTAATGATTTCTGAAGATGATTCGAGAAATACAAATCTTAATGTTAGCCTTAAACTATATTTAATTTTTAAATTTTTATAACAATATTGAATTCTACATGTACACAACAATATAATTAAAGTCATTCTAATGAATGAATTTCTATGAACAGGTCCTGCATTATCATTAATTCATATACTCTCAGAAAGATTCATAAACATATCAATATTAAAGTTTACACACTTGACCTTTACGCAAAAAATTTAATTAGTCTTTCATATGAATGAATATTTGTGAACTGATCATTTTAATGAATGACCTGGAAGACTGGGTCACCAAAACGAACCAGGTCTTCCCATCACTAGTTGACGACAAACAAGATCAACTATGACACAAAACTTGAATTATTAAAAATTGTGAAAATGAATAGAAAAGAGAATCTATCGTGAATCTATCTGTATATAATTGAAGAGCTACTAAGAGGACACATCCATAAAGTGTTGACACTATCTCATCAGAGCGAATTCAACACTATAGAATTATTTTGGGTAAACTCTAAATAATATTACAATAAATTCACACATTAAAAATATTTAAGGAACAACATTATTATTCAACTTTTTCCATGATATTAAGAATATTTTTGTTAATACATATCATTTGATTTGAAAACGTGTTCTCATCTTATCAAGAGTGACAGTGCCTCAAATTCATATGATTAATTGATTCAAATTGTAAAGAATAGTGCTTCAAATTTTGAAGATAGTCTGTATTTACTTTAAAATTAAAATAAAAAATACAAAACAAGATAACTAAACAAATGGTAAGTGCTGTGAAAATGATTGAGTGTCTCGGTGTGATTTGGAGATTGTCTCATTGATATAAACAATTCGGGAATGTCACTGAAAGATAAGAGTGGTCAATGTAAAACTACTCCTTGACAGGATCGACATGTGGTAGGATTAGCTCGTTGAAATGTGCATATAACTGCATGTGAACTCTATGGGGCCTTAGAAAATACCTACATTACTGTATTTAAACCAAACTTTGAGAAATTGAATACATGAAACTGACCTGCACAACAGATGTCGATTGAGGGTTTCCATGTTATACCTTGCAAATTGTGGACTCAGATTAAGGCACAAGAACATGTGCAGTGGGGCTTACAAGAATGGATATCTGTGTTTTTCACAGATGAATCATAGGTTTTGTATGTACTCTGCTTGAAGAAGAGTGGGAGTTTGGAGAGGATTTGGTCGACAAGAGAGGCTAAGGTATGTCCAGGATATTCTTCCATATAGTGGCCTATATGGTTATGATTGGGCTGGAATAATTTTTCATCAAGGAACTATTCCCACTTTTGTAGAAGGCTCTTTGAATCAATCTAAATCTTTGGCTTTAAATCTTTGAATATAAAAATTTACACATCCAAAAGTCACATTATGCAAAAATGATCTAAAACAGGTATTTTGATAACAGTGTTTGACTGTTAATTAATTAGATTATATTGTTGAATATCTTAAACAAATATGTACACACATTATTAACAAGTACTAATGTTACAAAGGTGTTTTTTGGAAATTGTTGATACTTCCCATCTTTAGAAAATACATAAGGGAATGAAAAGAAGAAGACAAGAGCTTCAATTGTAAAGTCCAAACACAATTCCAGATATTTTTAAGAAATACAAGATTGGAGACAAAAATTAAATAATTAAGCTACTCCTTTTGTAGGTTCATTTTAATAATCAACAAGCTTTAAGTCCATTTAATTATTGTGCACATCTTAATTTTAGTTCATTAACAACAATTTAGGTAATGGCTATGTCTGTCACATAATAATTACATTAGACAGAACATGCCTATGGCTTCTTGTATAAGTTGATTTATATGTAATTTCTTTTTATAATAGATTTATTGAAAATCAGAACTTATTATTGTATATATTAATTTAATTGCCATAGAACTTTAAGGAACTAAAATTGCTTTATCAATACTTATCTAGCTGGAGATTTATAATATAGTACAAATGATTGTGCAGGATGCCAGATTTTTTAACTGATAATGATAATACCCTATAATGAAATCAGAACCTTTAATGAGAAATGAAAAATCTATAAAAACTGTTTGGGACTATGTTTGTACTTTAAAATATTACTATGAAACTGTTTAAGAAATTAAGAATTAATATTCTTAATTCCCCATTAAGCTTATCTTGTAGTTTATTTAAACATTTTTCAAATGTCCTGTCAGAATAAATTGCAAATTAATAAGTGTACTTTATTCCTTAAAAGAGTTTGATCAAAAACATTTAAATGAACTAGTAAATCTTTGTGTTGGCTACTTTTAGTAGAAAATCTAAATCAGATGATTTAAAAAAAAACAATATTAAGAAAAGTTGGGCATTATTTAATTTTTATACAGACTCATCGCGATTTTTTAATTTTTTCTTTGTTTGTATACCTATAGAGATATGCAGACTGGAACTTTTTGGTATCAGTTATAAGAATATTATTTTGTACTCTTGCAAATTGCTTAGATTAATAAGAAAGGTAAAATACTAAATATATGAATCACCGATTTTCTATAAACTTCCCAGAGTAATTAGTAATATGTTATTAAAAGAAATGAGTATAAATCCTTCTTACCTTAAGTTTCTTGTGTCAATGTTGTCTCATTATCCAGATTGAAGATATATTTTCACACAGTAATCAGACGAATCTATCTGACTACCGACAAAAAAGGGCACTGCCTGATATATTGGAGAACAATGGTAAAATGTTACTAAAATAGAACCTCAGTTCTATTAACAATGTGATTTCCAAGAAAGTCTTGCAAAAAAATGTGGACTCGTCACTTGATATTTTTGATAAATTAAAAATAAAAACAGTTAATGTCAGGCGAAACGTGTAAACAAATTTAGTCTAAATATTTGAAAAGAACAAAATCAATTTGGAAAATTTGTCACAACAATTTTTCTCTGCAGAAATGAAACTGACTGCAATCACCCGTGAGTATCCGTCACAACTGTCACTTCACTTTTCACTTCACAATAATTCCAGAAATCATTGGAGTTTTATTCAGTGTTGCCAACCCGACCAATATAATATTTGCCAAACATCTGTTCAAATTTTGCTAAAATTATGCTAATTGCTTTATAATAATGCTAAAAATTATGCCAATATTTTCTAATATCTATCAAATAAAATAATAACACGTCATTTAACTTCAAATGTTTTATTAATCAAGGAAACCAACGAAAAAAATATATTTTATTATTCTTAATTTCATTACACAGTATTCCATTATCAGCTAATAAAAAATCTGTATAGCAAGCATAACCCAGTAAAATCATAACAGATAAATTATTTGTTTTAAAAAATGCTGAAACATGATTCTGTAGTTAATAGTAATATGTCATCCTCCACAGATATACTTAATATAAACATTATTGAAGGTGAAGGGATTTGCTGATGTAGGTGTGAATGTGTAAACATTTTTATTCCGATTTGACTCACTGATATCAGTTTCAAGTTCCTGTGATATACTACAAGTTGTTTTAGTAATTGCAAGGCCAACATAAAAATTTGTTCTGAATTAGAAGATTTTCGATTATGTTACATATGATTTTTTACAATTGAAATTCATGAAATTTTTACTACATAATTTATTTTTATATTTAATATGCTAGAAATATGCTATATGCTAAACAACAAATAAATAAGCTAAACAACATACAAATATGCCAAATCTAGCATAAAATAAGCTAAATTGGCAACTCTGGTTTTATTTGCTCCAAGAAGGAAATTAATTTTAAATCGATTGTCTACTCGAACATTGGAAATCTGAGATTCGAAATATATAGGTGTCTCTGTCTATTGTATAAAAGTTGCAATGTAAACAATGGAGCAAAATCATTCGATTATGTGAAAGAATCGATCTATTCTGATATTTTTAAAAGAAGTCTTTGACATAGAAAAATCGAGGAAACAAAAAGGGCAAATCTTAAAAGTATTTAGCTAACAAGAAAATAAATTATATAAATTTAAACTAATAATATTGATGATTAATAACTTCTTCAATATTTCACTGTATTTTGTTATTTTTTATATTTAAGTCATCTTTTTACTAATTTTTTGTACAACAATGTAGGCAACATACATTTCACCATTTTAGTGTTTCCCGAATTTTAATTTTCTTTGAACTAATATAAAATTATCTAAAGCATACCATGTATGTTTTATTTATTTTACCTACACCTTACACTAAGGTTAAAACGATATGACTTCACCTGGTACTTTGGTAATCACATCCAAATTTAAATACATGCTAGTTTGTGCCTAAATAACTAGTTAGGTACTGTTTTTAAAACTGTGCTTATTTAGCAGCATGTGAACTTTATTTTCATTGAATTATTTGTTTAGTTTTGAGGTCAAAGCGTTCATAGATTTCACATTATTCATTCATACGGTTTGGCTTAATATAGAAGAAAAAACATGTGTACGACTTCTACATGAACATTCCATTTATGGGTATTAAGATGATTACTTTCCAATATAAAGATATATAGGGACTGCAATCCGTTGCAATATTGGGATCAATGGAGTCATATTTATCCCCATCTATTTTGAGTTGGCCAAGAAAAAACTCCGCATTGTTGCAACGTCGGTTCCATCAGAACGAATTTGTTCAAAAGCGGGACAGATCAACGAAATAGATTAAGTGGAAATAAAGTTGCACACATTTTATTTGTAAACGCAAATTTATAATTTTTAATTATTTGTATTCGACGCGAAGTGCTCACATTTTTAAAGTATTTTTTGTCTTTTGTTATTTTTTGTTTATACATTTTTGTAGGACATAAAATCCATTTTAATTGTTGCATTATCATTTATTCATAAACATAACACTATCGAATTCGTAATTTGACTTAACTGTTTCAAGTATTTTTTTATATTTCAACGATTTCTGAAGATGATGACATTTTTTAAATTTTCATAAATCATGTATCTTTAAATATTGATTATATTAACATATTTAAGCAATAAGGGACCATGTTTTGAGGATTGTATATAGTTTTTTCTTTAAAATTGTATTTTAGATAATCTAAGTACATTATAATTTGGCCAGATCTTAGATGGTAATATTCCATGTTGTGTCGGCAACCACTAATACACCGTTTTTATAAAAGCTACTTTATTGGTGGTCTACATTCGGGATGGAAAAGTTCACAAAGGCTGTAGTTATTGTTTACATCTTGTATCACATATTGCAATACAGGATTTCTGTGGTCAATATTTGATATTTCAATAGTAACAACAATGTATTAAAATAGGAAGATATTTTTAGAGGAAAGAAATCTGCATGCATGATCTAGACATGAGTATAAATATCAGTAATTCTTGATTCTCAACTTTAGGGAAAACCGGAGAATTTTGCGCACCTAAGGAAAAATATGTACTTACAAAAAGTTTCCTATGTGCAAAACAAACTTGCATAATTTAACTACAGAAACTTGTATCTATTGGGAACGTTATTCCCATAAAAATAGGATTAAAGTTTAGCGGATTTTGAAGAAAAAAATTTACTTTAAAAAACTGTCATTGCACGGTATTCCCCCAAATAAGGGGTACTTCTGCACAGAATTAAATAAATCTTTATTCGAAAAAAAAAAGTTCGTTCGACCTTGGCACATATATCGCATGTATAATTAACTGCTGAGTTCCAATCACTACATTCTGAATGAGCCCAATTCGAACACAATACACAACGGTACCAAATGTCTTTGTCCTCCGAATTCATCGCACACCAAACACTCCCCATTTTATAATGTTAGATCTACACATCATCTAATTCATCATCATCACAAAGCTTACTCTCATCATAACTTTCAGACTGAGAATCATCAAAATGAATGTTTCTAACTTCAGCTTTCTTGCGTACAGGTCGTTTCTCTGCTTTAGTAGCCAGTTTCCTTACGGTTCCTGCCGTTTTTTTCTTGGTTTCATTTTTTTGGCCTCTTTAGCTTTTTTCTTGATTGAGTGTCGTTTGCACGTGATTTGGAACTTTTCTTTATAAATTTGGAAGGAAGAGGAGCTAGCTTTTCAATGGGTATACTAAACTGAGTTTTAATATTTCCTGACGTTCTAGGCTGGGGTGCAGCTTGCTGATTTGATTTCAATTTGGCATTATAAGATGGAGTCTTGTGCATAGTTTCATCACATCTCGATGGTCCCGGTTAGGAATCGGTATTTCTCGGTGAAGTTCTCTGCAGAGTTTCGTCACATCTCGACTGATCAAGGGCCCTGTCAATATTGATAACGTCGGTTTCTAAGTCTATTACAACGTGCATATCTAAAACTTCAGCGTGATCTACTAAGCTGAAATCATCTTCAGAAAATTTATTAAGATCTATGGGCCATATTCGAGCAGCACGGAACCTGGATATTCCTTTGTCCATCTCTCTCTCAGGTATGCTCTGTTAAAAATGGAAGCAAGTTAAAAATGTGTGATCTTTTTATAGTATGAGTTCTCAGATACTAGTCGCACTCACGATTAAAAGCATTCTTTAGGGGCACAAAAAAGTTAGGTCGAGAGGTTGAAGCCTGTGTGAGGTATGAGGGGGAAGTGAAACCATAACAATTCCGTGTGATCTCCAGTAAGTATAAATCTCCAAAGAAATGTGACTCCCATGGTTATCGAATATGAGAAGCACTGGATCTTCTTTCGAGGCCTTTATATGTTCTTTTGTACTATGTACTTCTATGTACTTTTCATCTATCCAACCGTTTTTTGAACATATGTAGATTGCTCCAGTTGGACCGCCTCTCATTAATTGTGGATTCATACGTATTCGAGGGAATATTGACGTAGGAGGGACTAACTGTCCTGAAACATTTACAGCGCATACTATGGTAACATTTGTCCTCTTTCCCAAGATATTACGGATCCTACTTGCTTTTGAACTTTTGGGTGGAAAATTGTTGATGGCTTCTGGACCGTAGAAATACCCGTTTCATCTACATTAAAAATTCTACTCTCAGGAAATTTGAACTTTTCCATTACTATGAGCAGATTGTTAGAAAATCGTTCAACCTCATCTTTATCGAATGCAGAAATGCAGTTTTGACTGGTACCTTTGGGTTTATAACACTAATGTCTGGATGACGTTTTAAAAGGAGTTCTAACCAATCTTCACCAGCGATCTTCTTTATTATCGAAACGGTAATATTTACGGTAAACGGTAAATTTTCTGAAATTTAAAATAAAATTTTTATATATGTTAAAACTATGTATTCTTCCAAAACCCCAAGCACCAAATGTAACCTCTTTCCCTCCCAAAATTTATCTACCGACGACGTTTTTAACAGATTTTTTAAGTCCAGAAATTCGATAAACTTACGTCGACGGATTTCTGCTCATTTGGTAACAATTTTAAAATCTGTCAAATTTCGTTCAATACAAATCAAACAGCTATGGCAAGATCAGCAATGATTAAATTCCAAAAATACTTATAGTACTCATGTAACTCCGAATGGTAAAAGGTAAAATGTTCCTTAATAGCACACGTACGTCCAGTAGACGTCTATAGTAGAAGTAATGGATTTTGACAAGACTATGACCTTGAAAATAACAGGTAAACTTGTGTACTGAATCGGCATGACTCATGGCTCTTGTTAAAATCCATTATCTCTATGTCACTCACGGACTAAAAAGGAACGAACAGATTGCTGCGATTTGCTTGAATTGAACCGACGACTACAACATAGTCTGCAATGGATTCTTCAGAATCGGAGGAAGATTTGATCTTGCTGGTTGCTTTAGCAGATGAGGAGGATCAAAGGTAAAATATATAAATATATATTAAAATTAAAGATTGTCTTGTTATGTATTCAATAGGTATCTGGAAATATTATACCAAATATCTGTTTTCATAATATAATGGGCAAGTTTTAATATATATAATATTTTTTATCAAAAAGGGAAAAATTGGTAATCATAAGAAAAATTTGGAAAGACAACAAAATGGAGAATTTCATGCATTAATGCCACAACTTTGATCTGACGAAAATCGGTTTTATAAATACTTCAGAATGAAAATTGCTTGTTGATGAAATTTTAAACTTAATAAGGAAAGATATTTCTAAGCTTCATAGCAATTTTCGTGAACCTATTTCAGCGGAAGAAAGACTAGCCATTACTTTGAGTTAAATCAATCATCACTCATTGTATTTTTATTTTTATATTCTTTTATATCAAAATTATAAAGGATTATACACTCGTAAAATTGCTGAAGCCGGAAATGATTGTTCGTAAATCTGCACTAGTGGTAGTTGGATTATGTTCAAGTGGAAAAATTCCTGTGCAATTATTGGAAGTTGATGGTTGAGAACTCTGGTGTAGTTGAATTATCTGCTGCTGCTCTTCGTAGTGCATTACCTCTTGCTGTGCAATTTATTTGGCGAATTTGTAGTTTGATTTCAGCCTGACGTTTTCAAGAAAATTGTTTTATTAAGCCTGCATATGATAGAAAAAATAAATCTGTTTAGTCTTTTGCTGTTTATTTTCTGCTTTCAAAATAATTAATAATAGAGTTAACTGAAGTTGTAGATTTTGTATTTTGCACATTTCTCAATTTTTGTTTTTTTGGTTCTGGTTCTACAAGCGGGGTGGTGACATTAGCATCAGTAGCAGACTCTTTATTTTTTGTAGGTAACGGTACTTCAGATAGATCACTAAGTTCACTCTCTTCGTTACCAGAGACATCTACATCAATATATTTCTCAGTTACAGACTCTACTTGAGTCTCAACTTCCGGCACATTTGAAGGCCAGAGATTTGAGGCAGGTGGAATGAATGTTCCTGAAGATAAAAATCTTCCTGGGCAAGTAGAACCTTGCCTATAATACTTGTTTATGCCGAGCCAGACGTGTCGAGAGTCTAAAAAATGGCGAGTATTGTTTAGGCCAATTGAAACAAAAGTTGAAACGTTGTTGAGATTTCAATTGTTGAAACCTGTTGCATTTTGCATAATTTTTTACGAACTAAAGTAAACCAACAAGGACTAGAGTTTTCAGAAAGTGAAGAAAACTTAGACAGAGCTTTTTTTAATATAGAAAGAGACCGAAGGCGTGCAACCAATTTAGTATTTTCTACTAGAGAAAAATTTGTTAACTTTAACTTTTTAATTTTAATACTTGAAGTGTAAATAAAAACTAAATATTAATTATATATAACATATAAAAATATTTATTTATTAAAATAATTAAAGTGAATAAAAACTCTTAAATTTATATACTTACAGGATTCTTTCGTTTCTTGGTCAATTTCATTCCATACTTTATCCTTTTTTCTGATATTTTTTATAATTCTCGTGTGACAAAACATAAAGTATTGGATATTTTTTACCAATTCTATTAATTTCTCTGTTGGAACTATTCTAAATTCGCAATGATAACAAGGGAAAGCGCAGCCGGCTGCGTTACTTACTTTACTTTATCGTGTCCGGACATCATTCATTCATAAAATTTCGGCCCAGTATCGGGCTACGTCGGTTCCATCTTTGTTGGCGAGCCACAAATCTTCAAGGGTACATCGATGAGGGCAGTTTCTGCATGTAAGAAGATGTTCCATATTCTGTGTTTCTCCACAGGCACAGTTCACATCATCTTGGTCTATTTTTCCCCATTTTGCCATGCTTGATTTTACTGTAGCAACCCCCGTTCTTATCCTATTCAAGGTTTTCCACGTTTTAAAGTCTAGGGTCTGGCCGGTCCATTGAACCTGGGGAAGTGGAAAATACTCAGGCGGTTCATCCTGCACTGTTCCAAGGAAGCTTTTCCTAAATTTTAGTCGCTTTCGTGGTGTCCGAGCTTTGTATAGGGCATGCCAATCGTCCGCGATCTGTTTAATTTTCTCTATGTGTTCTGCAGCGCCTCTGCATGTTAAGGGTTCTGCAAAACCCGCTGCTCTATATAGATTTGAAAGTGGCGTTGGTTTCATGCACCAACAAAATATAACGCAGTATAATACCACAGAATACACCAACCCAACTCAACAAAGCTAGGAAACTGGGTCAGTTTCTGCTTACAAGTGAAGCAGTAACATCTCCAGAAGATGCCAATGAAATGACGCCATGAGCGTGAAAGCCTAACGCATTTGAACGCTAAAGTTCTAAAGTTTTGAAATTAATAATTATATAAGTTAAATTAAATTAAATTATCCAGCACATTTATTTAAAATAAAAATACTTGAGAGTGAGCTTTGCGAAGCCTGTAATAAAATCGGTGATCTGGACCACATTTTTTTTGATTGTTTAAAATATAGAGCTTAATCTAATGAGCTTTTCAGAAAACTTTTAAAATTAAACATTGAAAGCCCATTTAATATACTGCATCTTCTTGCTTTAGACAAAAAAGAAATTTACGATTGTTTGCTGTGTTTCGTCAGAACAACGAATATACAAATATAACCACCTTTGTTACTTCCTGATGTCTTTCCTTAATGTATACCTACATACCTATCGTCCGAGGCCTACCTTTTATCGTTTAAAAAATGCCCTGATCGGCCCCTGGGAGAGAAGAGTGTAATCCCTGTGTAATCCTTGTATCTGTTTTTAAAAATTTGTATCTGGCTGTGTGGGCATTTACTCTAAAGCCAAAAAAAAAATTATTAAAGTTTTTTTGGTACCTACTGTAACAACTTAAAAAAAATTAAAATTGACTGGCTTTTGTACATTTTAAATTGGAGTTTTCAGTGATTAGTATTTTGAATTTTTCAAATGCTCGTCTGCTATTGGTCGGCCACCTGCTATTATTGTTTTGGAAAACAATTCTATCTAGAAATAAATATTTTTACCTTTTAGCATATAAAATAAATATTAATATAAATATGAAATTAAATATTCTAAGAGAAATTACTGAGAAAAATGGTAGAATATACAAACAAAATCAAGTTATTTTCTGCATAAACTATTTAATATTGGTTTCAAAGCTCTACCAGCTTTATATATTTATAAAAACTAGTATATTTGTATGTCTAACACCTACTGATTACCTACCTGTCTGGTATCACATCCCGCGCAATTGCAAAACCTGTTTTTATTTTCATGTATTAGTTTATTGTCTCCTGTAATATGTTTTCAGTCGCTTGGCTTAGAGCATTTTGTGAGCATTTTCAGATTATTGGTAAGTTTTTAATAATATATTATTTCTAACAGTTCATTATTTTTTAAAATTATTTCTATGTTTTGATACTACTGTCACCATAAATCTTTGCACTTCATCCTAACTGATATCTATACAAATAAGTGGGTTCTTTTAGGGAAATTTGACTAAAATTATGAAGAATATAACATCTAGATAGTCTAACTTTTAAACAGACATACTAAAATTAACGTATATTAAGTATAGATAGAAAGATATTATGAAGAGATCTAAACCAGTATGTTTTAAGGAAAAGAGATAAAATAGATTATAAAGTTAAATAACAACATTAGTTTAAGCTAAGGACAACTTGCTTTTGTCAGTCATTCCCATATTCTTCTAATTATAGCTTTATTTTGATTTTACTGTTAACTCATTCCTTTCTATTTCACAATAACTCATTCTATAGACAAAGTAGTTATTCTAAATAAAGTTTATTAAAACTATTATAAATTTAACATCTAAAAAGCCTAATCTTTGATAAAAATAGCAAAGCTTTTTTCTGAACTACAAAATAAAGCAAACAGAAGTGACCCAAATGAAAACAGGGATACATATAATGTTCTCAAAAAAGAACAAAGCAAAATTTGTAAAAGAGAATTGATGAAATAGGTAATATAGTCCCAAAGGGACATCACTTCAGGCTACTGACTCCTTTTTAGTGGTTTTTCATAGCCCAGTTTTTAAATTCACTAAATAATTTGATTATATTACTAATTTTTGTATACATCACCATAACCAACATTTCTCAGACAAGGGAGCTACTCTAAAAGGTCTAACTAAAGCTTTAAGGGAATTTAACATCCAGGAAGTCTAACTTTTAAACATATATAGCAAAGTTTACTTACAGCCTACAAATAAAGCACATAGAAGACCTAGAAGCTGTAATGCAAATACATATGTATTGAGAGAAGAACCAAAGCACATTTTTATGAAAAAATGGGTGAAGTACTTAAGTATTAAAGTTGCAAAAGGATATTGATATAGCCACTTGCTATTTGGTTTTGCCTAGTTTTCACATAATTTTCTCTTTTTTGACTATATTTTAATGTTAGTGTCACTTTGTTTCTTTCTGATACACCATCAGTTAGATTTTATAGACAAAGTGGTTATTCTAAACAAAGTTTATTAAAACTATAACAGATATAACATCTAAAGAACCTAATCTTTGATCAGAAATAGATAAAGTTTTTTATAAACCACAAAATAAAGCAAACAGAAGTGACCAAACAGAAAATAGTGCACATAGATTTTATCTAAAGAACAAAAGCAAAATTTGTTAAAAAGAATTGATAAAATACTGACTCATTTTTAGTGGTTTTTAATAGCCCAGTTATTAAATTCATTCAATAATTTGATTACATTATTAATATTTTTTATCCATTACCATAACTAATGTTTTTGAGGCAAGGGAGCTACTCTAAAGGGTCTAACTAAAGATTTCAGGGAATATAACATCCAGAAAATCTAACTTTTAAATATAGTAAAATTTACCCAAAACCTACAAATAAAGCTCATAGAAGACCTGGTGAAGCTGTAATGCAAATACATATATATTTAGAGAAGAACCAAAGCACCTTTTCTTGAAAAAATGGGTGAAGTAAGTATTATAGTTGCAAAAAGATATTGGTATAGCCACTTGCTATTTGTTTTTGTCTATTATTCACAGATTTTTCTATTGTTTCGTCTATATTTTAATGCTATTGTCATTTTGTTTCTTTCTACTCCACCATCACTTATATTTTATAGATAAAGTGGTGATTCTAAACAAGGTCTATTAACACCATAACAAATATAACATCTAAAAGCCTACTCTTTGATCAGAAATGGGTAAAGTTTTTTTATAAACCACAAAATAAAGCAAACAGAAGTGACCAAACAGAAAATAGTGCACATCACATAGATTTTATTTAATGAACAAAAGCAAAATTTGTCAAAGAGAATTGATAAAATAGGCTCATCATAGATTAATAGAAAATAATTTTTCCGTAATAAAAATCTTAAAGGGACATTTAACTATAGGCTACTGACTCATTTTTAGTAGTTTTTAATAGCCCAGTTTTTCAATTCATTCAATAATTTAATTACATTACTAATATTTTTTATCCATTACCATAACAACTAATGTTTTTGATGCAAGGGAGCTACTCTAAAGAGTAAAGATTTCAGGGAGTCTAGCATGTGCTTTTGTATCTATTTTTATCAATCTAAAGAGCTGCTTTTAATGCAAATGTATTGGTGATTTGCAAATCTGCAAGAATTTAAAGGTGAGTTTTTATACTTTTTTCTTAATTTTTATATTTTTCTAAATGTTAATATTGCAATGAATTTTTAAATGATTTCTAACAGTTTTTAGTAATAATTTTTACAGTTTTATTACATTTTAAATAATTTTTTTAATATTTCTAATTATTGAATGAATTTTTAATTAATTTGTGTAGTTTTTAATAATTTTCTTGAACATTTTATGATTTCAGAAAGACACATACAACAGTAATGTATCAAAGAAATAATAAAGGATTCTATAAACGAATAAATGGAGATAAAAATTTTAAAACATTAATAAACATTCAATAAAAATATCTATAGTGGCGACCAATAAAATATTTCAACATCTACAATGAGCCTTAATAAAATAAAACGTGAAATATTACTTATATAAGCAATGAGTAAAAGACTTGTTGTGGAATGAAATCACTAGTTTTACCACCGAATTATGATTTATCATATTCGTCAGTATATTTTTGACCACCGCGTTGGTCATTTCGTGGTGTTAAGAACGTTTTTGTGCCGGTAAAGTGTTTTTTAAGTGTTAGTGTGAACAATATTTGGGATTAATAGACGTTTTTGGAACGATTATACATACATATTGTGGACTATCTAAGCAATTGGTAAGTATTTTCTAAATTTGTCTTATAGTTTTAGTTTATAGCAAAATCATTTTAAAATTAAATACTTTATAAAGTTTTTTATTTAAATTTTTCTTTTAATTTAAAGAGGGGGTTTTGGAATTTTCTTATGATGCTACCTGCATTTTGAGTCCTTAAAATTTGTGAGTAACAGTGTCGGAATAGGGCCCTGAGGGGTTTTAACCCCCAAACCCCACTGGATGCGCCACTCTCTATAAGCTTATATTCGTGAAAATTTTTTATCTGTTATCGCCGTTTTTCATTTGTTCTTAATATACTTCTTTGATCTCAATTATTCTTGCTATAAATCTTTATCAATCTAGAAGTTATTCATACCTTTCCCACGCTGTACTCTCATTTTTTATTCGGCAGGTATTAATTTATTTTCTTGTAGTATTATTTACTGTATTAGAAAATTTAAAAAATTTATACCTAGAGAATGAACCAAGCTCTTATGTAAAATTTTAAGCGGCAAAAATTGGATTTCACTTCACATTTATTCGTAATCCATAATATTTATTTCAAGATCAGTTTTTTAATTAATTTTAAAGTATCTGCTTTTTATGCTTCTAGTATAATCTTTTCATCATTTTTTAGATAATATTAAGGAAATTTAAATCCTGTGTTTTATTTATAATACACGCAGCATTTTCCTATAGTCCCATTCTTATGTTTTTAAAGGATATTGCTCAATAAAACATACGTATTAATAAAAGTATCAATGCTTTTTTTTAACCTAAATAAATGTTTGCGGTTTCTTTTCTTTAATTTTTTGAAACAAAACATATTCCATACACATTGCAAATGGTTCAGTAAAATTAATATCACACATTTTTTGTAGTTTAAATGGTACAATGGTGTAAACCAGACCTCTGAAATTTAAAGCAATATGAGTTTAGCATTATTTAGAAATATTAATAAAATTACTAATTTTATTATAAATATAACCTTTTTTTTATTTTAATAACGCATGAACCACACAGAGTCATTAGCGTATTTAGATTCATGTGACAGTTGATACAATTAGTGTATATACATAAGTTTACAATAATAATATGTATGTGTATTAAAATGTTTTAGATCTTTTGAAGTAGTTGACAGTCTTTTAGATAAGAAACTGGGTATATGTACTTTCTTCTAGGGAGTTGGTTATGCTATATTTGAGTCGTTCACTATTATATTTGGGACACTGTATTAAAAAATGTTTTACCTCTGGAATACTCTTGCACACTTCACAAACTGGTTTATTTTTGCGCTGTAATAAATAGTCTGTAAGTATCACTTGCTCTCTCCTGTCCTTTGTTTTTGGTTTCCAAAGATTTGGATATTTGTTGATTTCGTATAGCGTTGATGAAGTGTTGTTTCAAGAATGTTGCCATGTTTGAATTATTTTTTGTTTTAAGTATGGTTTTAAATCGTTTTATTACCGGTTTATTACACATGTTACTTTTTTTCGGATATCGGGTAAGTTGGTGCGTTTTTTAGCCAGCTTTTTTTCTTAGGTTTGTTAGACTGATGTTGATAGCAGGAATAGCACCATCCATGGTGCAGGCTTGTTGATTGAAGAGGTATCATAGGTTTTGGAAATTGAAAATTTAATTTGGATAAATATGATTGTATACAAAAGTAAAAAGGATGGTGAATTTGATGTGAAATTTATTTGTAAATTGATAAGCAAAAACGTTAAGCAGTTTAATGACACTGCTGCTGCATTTGTTAGGCTTAGATACTGTCTTCTGAAAGAAAGAAGATGGAAGACTTTAAATGGGGCTTGTGCAATGAGCAATAAAACAAATTTTACGTAGATAACTATTTTGGATAATATCCATTGAATTTAAATGTGTTTTTTTGGAGGAGTTGTAGACGAGAGCTCCGTAGTCAAATTTTGATCGAATTATGGATTTGTAAATAAGTATTAAACTTGAATAATCGGCACCCCAGTTTTTAAAGGCAAGTTTAGTAAATTTATATCAGGTAGACAGGATTTTTTCAGCTATTGAATATGTATCCTCCAAGTTAATTTTTTATCAAACATCATACCCAATAATCGGATTTCTTCTATATAAAAATCGTAGTTTTTGTTCGCGTAAATTTGATTCTTTTGTTTGGATTTAATTTCCCTTTGAGAAACAGATTCCTTTGTTTTTGGAATGTTTAACTGAAGTCCACTTGTAGTTGACCATTTCTCAATATGTGTTAATGCTTTTTGAATGTGATTGTGAATCGTTGTTATGCTTTTTCCTTTACAGAAAATAACTATTTCGTCAGCGTATAATCTAGCTTCGACGGGGTTTTCAATTTGTATTAATATCGAATTTATTGCTACTAAGAATAAAGTTGTTCTTAAGTTTGATCCTTGTGGTATACCATTTTGTGGAATTTTTGTTTGGGAATATGTTCCGTCAACTAGAATTTGAAATTATGTGTTTTCAAGGAAATTTGAAATGTATTTTAATATGTTACCCCTTTTTAACCAGTTGCTGATTGTTTTAATAATTAAATATTTCCAAACTGCATCATATGCTTTACTTATATAAAAAAATATTTCAACACAGTGCTGATTTATTGCGAATACTTCGTGGATTTCTGATTTGTCTAAAGTTGAGCGATGTTTTCGGAAGCCACATTGGTCTGGAATAATTAATTTTTTTGATTCTAAATAAGACATAAGCCCATTGTTTATTATCTTTTCTAACAATTTGCCTATGCTACATGTGAGTTATATCGGTCGGTATGTTTGTGGATCTGATTTTCCTTTAGTTGGTTTTAGAATACATAGTATGATTGAATTTTTCCATGATTTATTAAACACGTTTCTGGATAGGATTATATTATAGATTTTGAGTACATTTTCTTAGATTTTGAGTAGTTCTTACAATTCTGAAACACATTTTTCAATTCTTCCTCTGTTATTTTTATATTTAGAACGTTATTGTTTTGATCGTTATATTCTATATGATTTTTTTCTTCTTTTATTTTGACATCTAAGAAATTGAAAGTGTTATTTAAGTTACTTGAGTTATATTCATGAGAACATGCTAGTATATTAGATATTTCTTTGGGCTTTTATAAATAGTGTTATTCTGAGTTAGAAAGTTGACTGATTTATGAGGTTTGGATCTAGACATTTTGTTGACTTTTTTTCTTAACCTCGTGGCACCCACGGAACTAGTAGCATGGTAATTAAATACAAAATTTGATAAGAAAGAATTAAAATTTTATCGACACCTTCCTACAAAATACTCAAAAAATAATAATTTGGTCATAAACTTAAATTATTTCCGAAATATAAAACACGTGTCACTTGTAAACATTACAAAATAGTTATTCTTGTTATATAAATTTCAATCGGAAACATGTTAGGTGCGTATTTATTTCCAAAAAATTGGGCACACATTAAATTCCTGTAAAGCAGGAACTACTTTAAATATAATTTTGTATATAGTTTTGTATTAGTTGTTAAAGGAGTTGAACTATGTTTTGGGGTGACATATCTCTCCAGGAGTGATGTTTGGCATTTTTAATGGTATAACCTATTGACTGCTCTTAGTTCTTTTATAAATTCTATTGAGCTTCTTGAGTTTTGTGTCGTTTGAATTTAGTAAAAGCTTGTTTCGATTGTTTTAATGCTTCTTTGCAGTCATGATCTCACCAAGGTACCGACTGATGTTTGTGTTCGTACTTAATTATTCCAACGTACTTATTTGCTGATTCTGTGATTACGTTTGTTAGAGAGTATGTTATTTTGTCTATATCTACATTTTCATTTAGGTTTTGCAGATTGGTTTTTGACGTAATTTTGAAATTCGGTCCCATTAAAAAAAACTATTTAATTTCATTCTAGTTGTTGCGAGGTAGTTGATTGTAGTTCATTGCTTATTATGATAGGGTAGTGATCACTATCATAATATGATGGTATATATTATAGTATATATTATAGATCTGGTAACACACCCCACTCTCCTCATTGAAATCTCCAATTATTACCCGTGGAGCAGGTAGTTGATTTAATAGGTTTGAAATTTCATTTGAATCGGGTTCTTTATTAGGGGGAATATAAAATTTAAATAAAAATTGTGTCATTGTGTCTGTGACTCTAATTCCAATAATGTCTTCGATAGTTATGATTTTTATTTTATTAGCGTCAAAGTTATCTTTTATGTAGATTGCTACCCCTTCGCTAAAAATTTTCACAGCTTCTCGATTTCTAAAGAAACAATTAAAATTCCTTAAGTCATGAGCTTTGTTGTTTTTGAAGTTGGTTTCTGGTAAACATGTTAAACTAGGCTTATATTTTGAAATTAATAGTTTTAATATTTCTAAATGGGTATAATACCCATTTATGTTCGATTGAATTAGAGAGTTGAAAATGATATCTTAATAAGTTTCTGTAGATGCGCTGCTTTCTAAGTCTGTTTGAAGGAAATATACGCTTTGTTTAATTTTTCTAATCGTTAATAGAATTGAATTCTTTAAGAACTTTTTAAAAAAATTAAAAATTAATTTATAAATTCCTCTGGGATAGAACTAGAATAGGCAATGTATGAAATATTCTTGGCTAGAAAGCTGTGTTTGGTCCAAATTCAAAAGGAAACATGAGTTATGCATATAGAGCTTTTTTTTAATTGCATAGAAGTTTTAAGTCAACTTGTGTCGACTTTTTTGTAATTGTTGTTGAATATTAGATGTGAATGGTTTAAATGTAGATCTGATTTATTTGTGTCCTATTAGAGGTGAAAAGTTTTCAATATTTGTTGTATGTATGTATATATGTATGTATGTATGTATGTATAGCGGTAACATGCCTTTTAGGCCTATTGCTGAATGAATAATTTCCATCGTTTCTGTTCTTGTATCAGCTTTCAATATCGATTCCTATTCTTGATCTTCATTCTCATTTCTCATTCTTCTGTCTTAATTTTTTTTGCTCTCAGGTACTCCTCAATCAATATTCTTGACTAGTCTATTACCTTTTATTCTTTCAAGATATACGAGCCATTCTAGTGTACATTTTTTTATCACTTTTGCTATTGCAGAGTTAGCATACAATTAGTACACTTCTGACTTAGTTCGTCTTCTCCATTCTCCCTCTACTACTTGTTCACCAAACATTCTGCGAAGTATCTTTCTTTCCCATGCTTCCAATCTATTCTGTATGGTTATGCTTTCAAGAGCTTTCTGTTGCATTTCTTTATCAATTGTGTTCATGTTGGAATACTCTTGTTGATATTGTTCTTCAAATTCTAGTATTAGACTTCTCTATATTCATCTCCCTTCTGCCGTATTTTAGTTTGATGTAAGTATCTGATTACAATACTTATGTGGCTTATTTCTACTGGTTTTCGGCTGTTTAGTAAGAATCATTGCTCTTAAAAGGTGATGACCAGTGCCAGGTGTGAATCGATTGAGAGCAGTTATATCTTTAAAAATGTCTTTGTTCCCACACAAGAAGTAATCGATCACGTTTTTGGGTCTTTTTATCGGGAGATATCACAAGAAATATAAACCTATCTATCTGAAAAACCCTATTATTCAGTAGAAGAGTTTCTTAACGAATAACTAAGAAATTACAGTACGTTAAGGTACAAAGTATTTTTATAAAAAATTGGGTATCACATGCAGCAAATTAAACTTATTCGTAAACTAGTTCGTAAGGTTTTATTATGCAATTTGCAATCTAGTGAAAGTTTGCAATGAATTGTATATTTTATTATGTTTTATTTTATGATATTAATGATTTATGTAATTTTAGTAAATGTTAATTGTTATTGTTATTTTTTTGACTTTTTGTAAGCTTTGTCCATAAAATTGTAGAATTTTCAGTGACAGTAAAGCATACTTATATTCTATTCTGTTGATGATTAACAGAAAGACACATACAACAGTAATGTATCAAAGAAATAATAAAGGATTCTATAAACGAATAAATGGAGATAAAAATTTTAAAACATTAATAAACATTCAATAAAAATATCTATAGTGGCGACCAATAAAATATTTAAACATCTACAATGAGCCTTAATAAAATAAAACGTGAAATATTACTTATATAAGCAATGAGTAAAAGACTTGTTGTGGAATGAAATCACTAGTTTTACCACCGAATTATGATTTATCACATTCGTCAGTAAATTTTTGACCACCGCGTTGGTCATTTCGTGGTGTTAAGAACGTTTTGTGCCGGTAAAGTGTTTTTTAAGTGTTAGTGTGAACAATATTTGGGATTAATAGACGTTTTTGGAACGATTATACATACATATTGTGGATTATCTAAGCGAATGGGTAAGTATTTTCTAAATTAGTCTTTCTATAGTCTTTATATAAATTAGTTTTTCTATAAGCAATAGCGCACCTAGAATTTTCCTTTGGGGGGAGGGGGTTTTGGAATTTTTTTTATGATGCTACCTGCATTTTGAGTCCTTAAAATTTGTGAGTAACAGCGTCGGAATAGGGCCCTGAGGGGTTTTAACCCCCAAACTCCACTGGATGCGCCACTCTCTATAAGCTTATATTCGTACCAATTTTTTACTTGTTCTTAATATACATTTTTGAGTAGATGTTCTTTGGATTGAGGGCCAAAATTTTTAAGAAATATAAACGGTATATTGTCGGGTCCAAGACAAGTGTTCTTACAATTCTTAAATACATTTTCCAATTCTTCATCTGTTATTGGTATATTTAGATCGTTATTGTTTTATATTGTATAGGATTTTTTTCTTCTTTTATTTTGATATATAAGAAATTGGAAGTATAATTTAAGTTACTTGAGGTATATTCATAAGAAGATGCTAGTATATTGGATATTTCTTCTGGGCTTTTATAAATAGTGTTATTTTGAGTTAGAAAGTTGATTAATTTATGAGGTTTGGATCTAGACATTTTGATGACTTTTTTCCATATAGTTGTTATAGGAGTTGAACTATGTATTGTGGTGACATATTTTCTTCAAGAGTCATGTTTGGCTTTTTTATTGGTATACTTAGCAACTGCTCTTATTTTTTTAAATTCTATGGAGTTTTCTTAAGTTTTGTGTCGTTTGAATTTATTAAAAGCTTGTTTTGATTTTTTTCATGCTTCTTTGCAGTCATGATCCCACCAAGGTACCGACTGATGTTTGTGATCGTACTTAATTATTCCAATGTACTTATTTGCTGATTCTGTGATTACGTTTGTCAGAGAGTGTATTGTTTTGTCTATATCTACATTTTCATTTAGGTTTTGCAAATTGTTTTCAACGTAATTTTGAAATTCTGTCCAATTTGCGCCTTTTAAGTTCCATTTTAGTTGTTGCGAGGTAGTTAATTGTAGTTAATTGCTTACGTTTTGCAGATTGTAGAGCCTTCACCTGTTCTTATGTCATAGCGCGTATGTTGTCCGTCGATAAGGATATTTAAGTTGAGTTTTTCTAGTATTTTTTCCATTTTTTAACCTAGAGATGTTAGTTTTACTGAACTCCATAAAGGATTATGTGTATTGAAATCCCCAATTATTATCCGTGGAGCAGGTAGTTGATTTAATAGGTTTGAAATTTTTTTGAATCGGGTTCTTTATTGGGGGGAATGTAAACATTGCAAATGAGAAAGAAATTGTGTCTGTGACCCTAATTCCAATTGTTTCGATAGTTGTGAGTTTTATTATTTTAGCATCAAAGTTATCTTTTATGTAGATTGCTACCCCTCCGCTAGCAATTTTCGCATTTTCTCGATTTCTAAAGAAACAATTGAAATTTTTTAAGTCATGAACTTTGTTGTTTTTGAAGTTGGTTTCTTGTAAACTTATCAAATTAGGTTTATCTTTTGAAATTAATAATTTTAACATTTCTAAGTGGGTATAATACCCATTCATGTTCCATTGAATTAGAGAGTTAATATATTAATGCTTTTGTATATGCGTCGCTTTCTAAGTCTGTTTAAAGGTCTGAGTTGATTTGCTGTCATTTTATTTTTTATTCAAGTGCATTTGACTTTAATTTTACGGTCCTTCAGGTAATGGTATATATCGGTTAATAGATCTGTGACCACTGCTGTTTTTTCTGTATACATTTTGGCGATACTCAAGGGGTCTGGTGAGTTCTCACAGTTTTCAAAAAAGTCTAATAACTGTTCGTAAGTTATAGGGTAGTTAGAGTTTTTTGTTGTTTGACATTTTCATCTGATTTTACTTTCTTCCCTTTATTTTTTGGTGTAATAAAAGTAGGTTCTTTGTAGATATAGTAGAGAGATATAGGAGATTGTGCGTTTGTTTTGTGCTTTGCCTGTATTTATATGCGTTGCTATATATTCTAGATCTATTTTTGGGTCGTTTGTTGTTTGTGAATCTTCTTTAGTTGACTACATGTGTGGTTTTTGTTGTTGGGTTTCTTGTTGTGTGCTTTCTTCTTTTGATTGTTGTTGTTTAGTGTTTGTCTGGGTTTTTTGAGTTGATAATTTTTTCATTTGTGTTTATAAAATCTCACCTAGTTTTTCGTTTGCTAAATATCTACATACTCTATTATTTATTAATTTTGAACAGAAGATGATGTGGGTTGGTTATATCAAAAGACTCAGAGCGGACAAGTAATTATCTAGTTTGGTATTTTCAATTGAATCAAAAATAATTGCTTGTTTTATTGTTGGAAATATATTGGATTATGGTGTTTGATTAGTTACGAAAGAATATGTAGGTGATCCAATAAATTGATTTGATGAGGAGCTGTTTGGTGTATTATTAGTTGTAGGAATTTCAGATTGAATAGAACTATAAATTTTTTAATAATCATTTGTAATTGGAGTACGGTTCTGGCAAATAACATATCTTGTCTGTCGACAAGTTATTCCGTTCTTTGATAGCATTGAACGAAGACATCTAAATATCATTAGTTTAAAATAATAAGTTTTACAAGAGGGGTGGTGGAGGGGAAATATTTACAATATAACCGGTGATAACAATAAATGACAACAAATAAATATCTTTAGTTTTTAAAAATTTTAATTATAAAATCGTAGAAGGCGAGGAGATATTCCGTTCTTTGATAGCATTGAACGAAGACATCTAAATATTATTAGTTTAAAATAATAAGTTTTACAAGAGAGGTGGTGGAGGGGAAATATTTACAATATAACCGGTGATAACAATAAATGACAATATCTAAATATCTTTAGTTTTTAAAAATTTTAATTATAAAATCGAGAAGGCGAGGAGATATTCCGTTCTTTGATAGCATTGAACGAAGACATCTAAAATTCATTAGTTTTTAAAAATTTTTATTATAAAGTCGGGAAGTAGAGAAGTTATTCCGTTCTTTGATAGCAGTAAATGAAGACATCTAAATATCATTAGTTTAAAATAATAAATTTTACAAGAGGGGTGAGGAGGAAATTCGTATTTGATACATAACAAAATTAAAATCATTATTTTAAAATTTGTATATAAAGTCGGAGAAGGCGAGAAGTTATTCCGTTCTTTGATAGCATTGAACGAAGACATCTAAATATCATTAGTTTAAAATAATAAGTTTTACAAGAGGGGTGGTGGAGGGGAAATATTTACAATATAACCGGTGATAACAATAAATGACAACAAATAAATATCTTTAGTTTTTAAAAATTTTAAATATAAAATCAGAGAAGGCGAGGAGAAATTCCGTTCTTTGATAGCATTGAACGAAGACATCTAAAATTCATTAGTTTTTAAAATTTTGTATTATAAAGTCGGCGAAGTCGACAAGTTATTCCGTTCTTTGATAGCATTGAACGAAGACATCTAAATATCATTAGTTTAAAATAATAAGTTTTACAAGAGGGGTGGAGGAGGGGAAATATTTACAATATAACCGGTGATAACAATAAATGACAACAAATAAATATCTTTAGTTTTTAAAAATTTTAAATATAAAATCAGAGAAGGCGAGGAGAAATTCCGTTCTTTGATAGCATTGAACGAAGACATCTAAAATTCATTAGTTTTTAAAATTTTGTATTATAAAGTCGGCGAAGTCGACAAGTTATTCCGTTCTTTGATAGCATTGAACGAAGACATCTAAATATCATTAGTTTAAAATAATAAGTTTTACAAGAGGGGTGGTGGAGGGGAAATATTTACAATATAACCGGTGATAACAATAAATGACAACAAATAAATATCTTTAGTTTTTAAAAATTTTAATTATAAAATCAGAGAAGGCGAGGAGAAATTCCGTTCTTTGATAGCATTGAACGAAGACATCTAAAATTCATTAGTTTTTAAAATTTTGTATTATAAAGTCGGCGAAGTCGACAAGTTATTCCGTTCTTTGATAGCATTGAACGAAGACATCTAAATATCATTAGTTTAAAATAATAAGTTTTACAAGAGGGGTGGTGGAGGGGAAATATTTACAATATAACTAGTGATAACAATAAATGACAACAAATAAATATCTTTAGTTTTTAAAAATTTTAAATATAAAATCAGAGAAGGCGAGGAGAAATTCCGTTCTTTGATAGCATTGAACGAAGACATCTAAAATTCATTAGTTTTTAAAATTTTGTATTATAAAGTCGGCGAAGTCGACAAGTTATTCCGTTCTTTGATAGCATTGAACGAAGACATCTAAATATCATTAGTTTAAAATAATAAGTTTTACAAGAGGGGTGGTGGAGGGGAAATATTTACAATATAACTAGTGATAACAATAAATGACAACAAATAAATATCTTTAGTTTTTAAAAATTTTAAATATAAAATCAGAGAAGGCGAGGAGAAATTCCGTTCTTTGATAGCATTGAACGAAGACATCTAAAATTCATTAGTTTTTAAAATTTTGTATTATAAAGTCGGCGAAGTCGACAAGTTATTCCGTTCTTTGATAGCATTGAACGAAGACATCTAAATATCATTAGTTTAAAATAATAAGTTTTACAAGAGGGGTGGTGGAGGGGAAATATTTACAATATAACCGGTGATAACAATAAATGACAACAAATAAATATCTTTAGTTTTTAAAAATTTTAAATATAAAATCAGAGAAGGCGAGGAGAAATTCCGTTCTTTGATAGCATTGAACGAAGACATCTAAATTCATTAGTTTTTAAAATTTTGTATTATAAAGTCGGCGAAGTCGACAAGTTATTCCGTTCTTTGATAGCATTGAACGAAGACATCTAAATATCATTAGTTTAAAATAATAAGTTTTACAAGAGGGTGGTGGAGGGGAAATATTTACAATATAACCGGTGATAACAATAAATGACAACAAATAAATATCTTTAGTTTTTAAAAATTTTAAATATAAAATCAGAGAAGGCGAGGAGAAATTCCGTTCTTTGATAGCATTGAACGAAGACATCTAAAATTCATTAGTTTTTAAAATTTTGTATTATAAAGTCGGCGAAGTCGACAAGTTATTCCGTTCTTTGATAGCATTGAACGAAGACATCTAAATATCATTAGTTTAAAATAATAAGTTTTACAAGAGGGGTGGTGGAGGGGAAATATTTACAATATAACCGGTGATAACAATAAATGACAACAAATAAATATCTTTAGTTTTTAAAAAATTTTAAATATAAAATCGAGAAGCGAAGTTCGTCTTTGAGCATGAAGACTTAAATATCCTTAGTTCTAATAATTTTAAGAGGGTGGAGGGGAAATTTACATATACGGATAACATAAAGACATCTAAAATTCTTTAGTTTTTAAAAATTTTAATTATAAATCGAGAAGGCGAGGAGATATTCCGTTCTTTGATAGCATTGAACGAAGACATCTAAATATCATTAGTTTTAAAATATAAGTTTTACAAGAGGGTGGTGGAGGGAAATATTTACAATATAACCTGTGATAACAATAAATGACAACAAATAAATATCTTAGTTTTAAAATAATATAAACAAGAGGGGAGGAGAAATTCTTCTTGATAGCATAACGAAACACTAAAATCTAGTTTTTAAAATTTTATATAAATCGGAGAAGGCGAGGAGAAATTCCGTTCTTTGATAGCATTGAACGAAGACATCTAAATATCATTAGTTTAAAATAATAAGTTTTACAAGAGGGTGGTGGAGGGGAAATATTTACAATATAACCGGTGATAACAATAAATGACAACAAATAAATATCTTTAGTTTTTAAAAATTTTAAATATAAAATCAGAGAAGGCGAGGAGAAATTCCGTTCTTTGATAGCATTGAACGAAGACATCTAAAATTCATTAGTTTTTAAAATTTTGTATAATAAAGTCGGCGAAGTCGACAAGTTATTCCGTTCTTTGATAGCATTGAACGAAGACATCTAAATATCATTAGTTTAAAATAATAAGTTTTACAAGAGGGGTGGTGGAGGGGAAATATTTACAATATAACTAGTGATAACAATAAATGACAACAAATAAATATCTTTAGTTTTTAAAAATTTTAAATATAAAATCAGAGAAGGCGAGGAGAAATTCCGTTCTTTGATAGCATTGAACGAAGACATCTAAATATCATTAGTTTTAAAATAATAAGTTTTACAAGAGGGGTGGTGGAGGGGAAATATTTACAATATAACCGGTGATAACAATAAATGACAACAAATAAATATCTTTAGTTTTTAAAAATTTTAATATAAAATCAGAGAAGGCGAGGAGAAATTCCGTTCTTTGATAGCATTGAACGAAGACATCTAAAATTCATTAGTTTTTAAAATTTTGTATAATAAAGTCGGCGAAGTCGACAAGTTATTCCGTTCTTTGATAGCATTGAACGAAGACATCTAAATATCATTAGTTTAAAATAATAAGTTTTACAAGAGGGGTGGTGGAGGGGAAATATTTACAATATAACCGGTGATAACAATAAATGACAACAAATAAATATCTTTAGTTTTTAAAAATTTTAAATATAAAATCAGAGAAGGCGAGGAGAAATTCCGTTCTTTGATAGCATTGAACGAAGACATCTAAAATTCATTAGTTTTTAAAATTTTGTATATATAAAGTCGGCGAAGTCGACAAGTTATTCCGTTCTTTGATAGCATTGAACGAAGACATCTAAATATCATTAGTTTAAAATAATAAGTTTTACAAGAGGGGTGGTGGAGGGGAAATATTTACAATATAACCGGTGATAACAATAAATGACAACAAATAAATATCTTTAGTTTTTAAAAATTTTAAATATAAAATCAGAGAAGGCGAGGAGAAATTCCGTTCTTTGATAGCATTGAACGAAGACATCTAAAATTCATTAGTTTTTAAAATTTTGTATTATAAAGTCGGCGAAGTCGACAAGTTATTCCGTTCTTTGATAGCATTGAACGAAGACATCTAAATATCATTAGTTTAAAATAATAAGTTTTACAAGAGGGGTGGTGGAGGGGAAATATTTACAATATAACCGGTGATAACAATAAATGACAACAAATAAATATCTTTAGTTTTTAAAAATTTTAAATATAAAATCAGAGAAGGCGAGGAGAAATTCCGTTCTTTGATAGCATTGAACGAAGACATCTAAAATTCATTAGTTTTTAAAATTTGTATTATAAAGTCGGAGAAGTCGACAAGTTATTCCGTTCTTTGATAGCATTGAACGAAGACATCTAAATATCATTAGTTTAAAATAATAAGTTTTACAAGAGGGGTGGTGGAGGGGAAATATTTACAATATAACCGGTGATAACAATAAATGACAACAAATAAATATCTTTAGTTTTTAAAAATTTTAAATATAAAATCAGAGAAGGCGAGGAGAAATTCCGTTCTTTGATAGCATTGAACGAAGACATCTAAAATTCATTAGTTTTTAAAATTTTGTATTATAAAGTCGGCGAAGTCGACAAGTTATTCCGTTCTTTGATAGCATTGAACGAAGACATCTAAATATCATTAGTTTAAAATAATAAGTTTTACAAGAGGGTGGTGGAGGGGAAATATTTACAATATAACGGTGATAACAATAAATGACAACAAATAAATATCTTTAGTTTTTAAAAATTTTAAATATAAAATCAGAGAAGGCGAGGAGAAATTCCGTTCTTTGATAGCATTGAACGAAGACATCTAAAATTCATTAGTTTTTAAAATTTTGTATAATAAAGTCGGCGAAGTCGACAAGTTATTCCGTTCTTTGATAGCATTGAACGAAGACATCTAAATATCATTAGTTTAAAATAATAAGTTTTACAAGAGGGGTGGTGGAGGGGAAATATTTACAATATAACGGTGATAACAATAAATGACAACAAATAAATATCTTTAGTTTTTAAAAATTTTAAATATAAACTCAGAGAAGGCGAGGAGAAATTCCGTTCTTTGATAGCATTGAACGAAGACATCTAAAATTCATTAGTTTTTAAAATTTGTATTTAAAGTCCGGAAGCTGAAGTAGCATATATAGTTTAAATATAGTTTCAGGGGTGTGGAGGGAAATATTTACATATAACCGGTGATAACAATAAATGACAACAAATAAATATCTTTAGTTTTTAAAAATTTAATATAAAATCAGAGAAGGCGAGGAGAAATTCCGTTCTTTGATAGCATTGAACGAAGACATCTAAAATTCATTAGTTTTTAAAATTTTGTATATAAAGTCGGCGAAGTCGACAGTTATTCCGTTCTTTGATAGCATTGAACGAAGACATCTAAATCTCATTAGTTTAAAATAATAAGTTTTACAAGAGGGGTGGTGGAGGGAAATATTTACAATATAACCAGTGATAACAATAAATGACAACAAATAAATATCTTTAGTTTTTAAAAATTTTAAATATAAAATCAGAGAAGGCGAGGAGAAATTCCGTTCTTTGATAGCATTGAACGAAGACATCTAAAATTCATTAGTTTTTAAAATTTTGTATTATAAAGTCGGCGAAGTCGACAAGTTATTCCGTTCTTTGATAGCATTGAACGAAGACATCTAAATATCATTAGTTTAAAATAATAAGTTTTACAAGAGGGTGGTGGAGGGGAAATATTTACAATATAACCGGTGATAACAATAAATGACAACAAATAAATATCTTTAGTTTTTAAAAATTTTAAATATAAAATCAGAGAAGGCGAGGAGAAATTCCGTTCTTTGATAGCATTGAACGAAGACATCTAAAATTCATTAGTTTTTTAAAATTTTGTATTATAAAGTCGGCGAAGTCGACAAGTTATTCCGTTCTTTGATAGCATTGAACGAAGACATCTAAATATCATTAGTTTAAAATAATAAGTTTTACAAGAGGGTGGTGGAGGGGAAATATTTACAATATAACCGGTGATAACAATAAATGACAACAAATAAATATCTTTAGTTTTTAAAAATTTTAAATATAAACTCAGAGAAGGCGAGGAGAAATTCCGTTCTTTGATAGCATTGAACGAAGACATCTAAAATTCATTAGTTTTTAAAATTTTGTATTATAAAGTCGGCGAAGTCGACAAGTTATTCCGTTCTTTGATAGCATTGAACGAAGACATCTAAATATCATTAGTTTAAAATAATAAGTTTTACAAGAGGGTGGTGGAGGGGAAATATTTACAATATAACCGGTGATAACAATAAATGACAACAAATAAATATCTTTAGTTTTTAAAAATTTTAAATATAAAATCAGAGAAGGCGAGGAGAAATTCCGTTCTTTGATAGCATTGAACGAAGACATCTAAAATTCATTAGTTTTTAAAATTTTGTATTATAAAGTCGGCGAAGTCGACAAGTTATTCCGTTCTTTGATAGCATTGAACGAAGACATCTAAATATCATTAGTTTAAAATAATAAGTTTTACAAGAGGGGTGGTGGAGGGGAAATATTTACAATATAACCGGTGATAACAATAAATGACAACAATAAATATCTTTAGTTTTTAAAAATTTTAAATATAAAATCAGAGAAGGCGAGGAGAAATTCCGTTCTTTGATAGCATTGAACGAAGACATCTAAAATTCATTAGTTTTTAAAATTTTGTATTAATAAAGTCGGCGAAGTCGACAAGTTATTCCGTTCTTTGATAGCATTGAACGAAGACATCTAAATATCATTAGTTTAAAATAATAAGTTTTACAAGAGGGGTGGTGGAGGGGAAATATTTACAATATAACCGTGATAACAATAAATGACAACAATAAATATCTTTAGTTTTTAAAAATTTTAAATATAAAATCAGAGAAGGCGAGGAGAAATTCGTTCTTTGATAGCATTGAACGAAGACATCTAAAATTCATTAGTTTTTAAAATTTTGTATTATAGAGTCGGCGAAGTCGACAAGTTATTCCGTTCTTTGATAGCATTGAACGAAGACATCTAAATATCATTAGTTTAAAATAATAAGTTTTACAAGAGGGGTGGTGGAGGGGAAATATTTACAATATAACCGGTGATAACAATAAATGACAACAATAAATATCTTTAGTTTTTAAAAATTTTAAATATAAAATCAGAGAAGGCGAGGAGAAATTCCGTTCTTTGATAGCATTGAACGAAGACATCTAAAATTCATTAGTTTTTAAAATTTTGTATTATAAAGTCGGCGAAGTCGACAAGTTATTCCGTTCTTTGATAGCATTGAACGAAGACATCTAAATATCATTAGTTTAAAATAATAAGTTTTACAAGAGGGGTGGTGGAGGGGAAATATTTACAATATAACCGGTGATAACAATAAATGACAACAAATAAATATCTTTAGTTTTTAAAAATTTTAAATATAAAATCAGAGAAGGCGAGGAGAAATTCCGTTCTTTGATAGCATTGAACGAAGACATCTAAAATTCATTAGTTTTTAAAATTTTGTATTATAAAGTCGGCGAAGTCGACAAGTTATTCCGTTCTTTGATAGCATTGAACGAAGACATCTAAATATCATTAGTTTAAAATAATAAGTTTTACAAGAGGGGTGGTGGAGGGGAAATATTTACAATATAACCGGTGATAACAATAAATGACAACAAATAAATATCTTTAGTTTTTAAAAATTTTAAATATAAAATCAGAGAAGGCGAGGAGAAATTCCGTTCTTTGATAGCATTGAACGAAGACATCTAAAATTCATTAGTTTTTAAAATTTTGTATATAAAGTCGGCGAAGTCGACAAGTTATTCCGTTCTTTGATAGCATTGAACGAAGACATCTAAATATCATTAGTTTAAAATAATAAGTTTTACAAGAGGGGTGGAGGAGGGGAAATATTTACAATATAACCGGTGATAACAATAAATGACAACAAATAAATATCTTTAGTTTTTAAAAATTTTAATATAAACTCAGAGAAGGCGAGGAGAAATTCCGTTCTTTGATAGCATTGAACGAAGACATCTAAAATTCATTAGTTTTTAAAATTTGTATTATAAAGTCGGAGAAGCGAAGATTCGTCTTGAGGAGGGAAATATTTACAATATAACCGGTGATAACAATAAATGACAACAAATAAATATCTTTAGTTTTTAAAAATTTTAAATATAAAATCAGAGAAGGCGAGGAGAAATTCCGTTCTTTGATAGCATTGAACGAAGACATCTAAAATTCATTAGTTTTTAAAATTTTGTATAATAAAGTCGGCGAAGTCGACAAGTTATTCCGTTCTTTGATAGCATTGAACGAAGACATCTAAATATCATTAGTTTTAAAATAATAAGTTTTACAAGAGGGTGGTGGAGGGGAAATATTTACAATATAACCGGTGATAACAATAAATGACAACAAATAAATATCTTTAGTTTTTAAAAATTTTAAATATAAACTCAGAGAAGGCGAGGAGAAATTCCGTTCTTTGATAGCATTGAACGAAGACATCTAAAATTCATTAGTTTTTAAAATTTTGTATTATAAAGTCGGCGAAGTCGACAAGTTATTCCGTTCTTTGATAGCATTGAACGAAGACATCTAAATATCATTAGTTTAAAATAATAAGTTTTACAAGAGGGGTGGTGGAGGGGAAATATTTACAATATAACCGGTGATAACAATAAATGACAACAAATAAATATCTTTAGTTTTTAAAAATTTTAAATATAAACTCAGAGAAGGCGAGGAGAAATTCCGTTCTTTGATAGCATTGAACGAAGACATCTAAAATTCATTAGTTTTTAAAATTTTGTATTATAAAGTCGGCGAAGTCGACAAGTTATTCCGTTCTTTGATAGCATTGAACGAAGACATCTAAATATCATTAGTTTAAAATAATAAGTTTTACAAGAGGGAGTGGTGGAGGGGAAATATTTACAATATAACCGTGATAACAATAAATGACAACAAATAAATATCTTTAGTTTTTAAAAATTTTAAATATAAAATCAGAGAAGGCGAGGAGAAATTCCGTTCTTTGATAGCATTGAACGAAGACATCTAAATATCATTAGTTTTAAATAATAAGTTTTACAAGAGGGTGGTGGAGGGGAAATATTTACAATATAACCGGTGATAACAATAAATGACAACATAAATATCTTTAGTTTTAAAAATTTTAAATATAAAATCAGAGAAGGCGAGGAGAAATTCCGTTCTTTGATAGCATTGAACGAAGACACTAAAATATCATTAGTTTAAAATAATAAGTTTTACAAGAGGGGTGGTGGAGGGGAAATATTTACAATATAACTGAGTGATAACAATAAATGACAACAAATAAATATCTTTAGTTTTTAAAAATTTTAAATATAAATCAGAGAAGGCGAAAGAAATTCCGTTCTTTGATAGCATTGAACGAAGACATCTAAAATCATTAGTTTTCAAAATTTGTTTTACAAGAGGTTGGTGGAGGGGAAATATTTACAATATACCGTGAAACAATAAATGACAACAATAAATATCTTTAGTTTTTAAAACTTTTAATTAAAATCAGAAAGGCGAGGAGAATTCCGTTCTTTGATAGCATTGAACGAAGACATCTAAATATCATTAGTTTAAAATAATAAGTTTTACAAGAGGGGTGGTGGAGGGGAAATATTTACAATATAACCGTGATAACAATAAATGACAACAATAAATATCTTTAGTTTTTAAAAAATTTTAAATATAAATCAGAGAAGGCGAGGAGAAATTCCGTTCTTTGATAGCATTGAACGAAGACATCTAAAATTCATTAGTTTTTAAAATTTTGTATATAAAGTCGGCGAAGTCGACAAGTTATTCCGTTCTTTGATAGCATTGAACGAAGACATCTAAATATCATTAGTTTAAAATAATAAGTTTTACAAGAGGGGTGGTGGAGGGGAAATATTTACAATATAACCGGTGATAACAATAAATGACAACATAATAAATATCTTTAGTTTTTAAAAATTTTAAATATAAAATCAGAGAAGGCGAGGAGAAATTCCGTTCTTTGATAGCATTGAACGAAGACATCTAAAATTCATTAGTTTAAAATAATAAGTTTTACAAGAGGGGTGGTGGAGGGAAATATTTACAATATAACCGGTGATAACAATAAATGACAACAAATAAATATCTTTAGTTTTTAAAAATTTTAAATATAAAATCAGAGAAGGCGAGGAGAAATTCCGTTCTTTGATAGCATTGAACGAAGACATCTAAAATATCATTAGTTTAAAATAATAAGTTTTACAAGAGGGGTGTGGAGGGGAAATATATTACATATAACCGTGATAACAATAAAGCAACAATAAATCTTGTTTTAAAAATTAATATAAACCGGAGGCGAGGAGAAATTCCGTTCTTGATAGCATTGAACGAAGACATCTAAATATCATTAGTTTAAAATAATAAGTTTTACAAGAGGGGTGGTGGAGGGGAAATATTTACAATATAACTCGGTGATAACAATAAATGACAACAAATAAATATCTTTAGTTTTTAAAAATTTTAAATATAAAATCAGAGAAGGCGAGGAGAAATTCCGTTCTTGATAGCATTGAACGAAGACATCTAAAATTCATTAGTTTTTAAAAGTTTGTATAATAAAGTCGGCGAAGTCGACAAGTTATTCCGTTCTTTGATAGCATTGAACGAAGACATCTAAATATCATTAGTTTAAAATAATAAGTTTTACAAGAGGGGTGGTGGAGGGGAAATATTTACAATATAACCGGTGATAACAATAAATGACAACAAATAAATATCTTTAGTTTTTAAATTAAATATTTACGCAATGATGAACCATCTAAAATCATTAGTTTTTAATTTGTATATAAAGTCGAGGTAGACAAGTTATCCGTTCTTTGATAGCATTGAACGAAGACATCTAAATATCATTAGTTTAAAATAATAAGTTTTACAAGAGGGGTGGTGGAGGGGAAATATTTACAATATAACCGGTGATAACAATAAATGACAACAAATAAATATCTTTAGTTTTTAAAAATTTTATAATATAAACTCAGAGAAGGCGAGGAGAATATTCCGTTCTTTGATAGCATTGAACGAAGACATCTAAAATTCATTAGTTTTAAAATAATAAGTTTTACAAGAGGGGTGGAGGAGAATATTTTCTATCTGATACATAACTAGACATTAAATATTTAGTTTAAAATAATAATTGTACAAAGGCAGAAGGAAATATTCATTATAGATCTGAACAATAAGACATCTAAAATCATTAGTTTTTAAAATTTTAATATAAATCAGAGAAGGCGAGGAGAAATTCCGTTCTTTGATAGCATTGAACGAAGACATCTAAAATTCATTAGTTTTTAAAATTTTGTATTATAAAGTCGGCGAAGTCGACAAGTTATTCCGTTCTTTGATAGCATTGAACGAAGACATCTAAATATCATTAGTTTAAAATAATAAGTTTTACAAGAGGGGTGGTGGAGGGGAAATATTTACAATATAACCGTGATAACAATAAATGACAACAAATAAATATCTTTAGTTTTTAAAAATTTTAAATATAAAATCAGAGAAGGCGAGGAGAAATTCCGTTCTTTGATAGCATTGAACGAAGACATCTAAAATTCATTAGTTTTTAAAATTTTGTGTATAAGTCGCGAGTCGACAAGTTATTCGTGCTTTGATAGCATCGAACGAAGATCTATTCCGTTCTTTGATAATAAACGCATGACAGTATTCGTTATTTGAGCATTGAACGAGACATCTAAATATCATTAGTTTAAAATAATAAGTTTTACAAGAGGGGTGGTGGAGGGGAAATATTTACAATATAACCGGTGATAACAATAAATGACAACATCTAAATATCTTTAGTTTTTAAAAATTTTAAATATAAAATCAGAGAAGGCGAGGAGAAATTCCGTTCTTTGATAGCATTGAACGAAGACATCTAAAATTCATTAGTTTTTAAAATTTTGTATTATAAAGTCGGCGAAGTCGACAAGTTATTCCGTTCTTTGATAGCATTGAACGAAGACATCTAAATATCATTAGTTTAAAATAATAAGTTTTACAAGAGGGGTGGTGGAGGGGAAATATTTACAATATAACCGGTGATAACAATAAATGACAACAAATAAATATCTTTAGTTTTTAAAAATTTTAATATAAAATCAGAGAAGGCGAGGAGAAATTCCGTTCTTTGATAGCATTGAACGAAGACATCTAAAATTCATTAGTTTTTTAAAATTTGTATTATAAAGTCGGTGAAGTACGAAAGTTATTCCGTTCTTGAGGACGGGAAATATTTACAAATATCATTAACCGGTGACTAAAATAACATGACAACAAATAAATATCTTTAGTTTTTAAAACTTTTATTTATAAAATCGTAGAAGGCGAGGAGATATTCCGTTCTTTGATAGCATTGAACGAAGACATCTAAATATCATTAGTTTAAAATAATAAGTTTTACAAGAGGGTGGTGGAGGGAAATATTTACAATATAACCGGTGATAACAATAAATGACAACAAATAAATATCTTTAGTTTTTAAAAATTTTAAATATAAACTCAGAGAAGGTGAGGAGAAATTCCGTTCTTTGATAGCATTGAACGAAGACATCTAAAATTCATTAGTTTTTAAAATTTTGTATTATAAAGTCGGCGAAGTCGACAAGTTATTCCGTTCTTTGATAGCATTGAACGAAGACATCTAAATATCATTAGTTTAAAATAATAAGTTTTACAAGAGGGGTGGTGGAGGGGAAATATTTACAATATAACCGGTGATAACAATAAATGACAACTAATAAATATCTTTAGTTTTTAAAAATTTTAAATATAAAATCAGAGAAGGCGAGGAGAAATTCCGTTCTTTGATAGCATTGAACGAAGACATCTAAATATCATTAGTTTAAAATAATAAGTTTTACAAGAGGGGTGGTGGAGGGGAAATATTTACAATATAACCGGTGATAACAATAAATGACAACAAATAAATATCTTTAGTTTTTAAAAATTTTTAAATAAAATCAGAGAAGGCGAGGAGAAATTCCGTTCTTTGATAGCATTTGAACGAAGACATCTAAATATTCATTAGTTTAAAATAATAAGTTTTACAGAGGGGTGGTGGAGGGGAAATATTTACAATATAACCGTGATAACAAAAATGACAACAAAAATATCTTTAGTTTTTAAAATTTTAATATAAAATCGAGAAGGCGAGAGAAATTCCGTTCTTTGATAGCATTGAACGAAGACATCTAAATATCATTAGTTTAAAATAATAAGTTTTACAAGAGGGTGGTGGAGGGGAAATATTTACAATATAACGTTGATAACAATAAATGACAACAAATAAATATCTTTAGTTTTTAAAAAATTTTAATATACAATAGAGAAGGCGAGGAGAAATTCCGTTCTTGATAGCAATGAACGAAGACATCTAAAATCTTTAGTTTTTAAAAATTTATTAAAATCGAGAAGTAGAATATCCGTTCTTTATAGCATGAACGAAGACATCTAAAATTCATTAGTTTTAAAATTTTGTATATAAAGTCGGCGAAGTCGACAAGTTATTCCGTTCTTTGATAGCATTGAACGAAGACATCTAAATATCATTAGTTTAAAATAATAAGTTTTACAAGAGGGGTGGTGGAGGGGAAATATTTACAATATAACTAGTGATAACAATAAATGACAACAAATAAATATCTTTAGTTTTTAAAAATTTTAAATATAAAATCAGAGAAGGCGAGGAGAAATTCCGTTCTTTGATAGCATTGAACGAAGACATCTAAAATTCATTAGTTTTTAAAATTTTGTATTATAAAGTCGGCGAAGTCGACAAGTTATTCCGTTCTTTGATAGCATTGAACGAAGACATCTAAATATCATTAGTTTAAAATAATAAGTTTTACAAGAGGGGTGGTGGAGGGGAAATATTTACAATATAACAGGTGATAACAATAAATGACAACAAATAAATATCTTTAGTTTTTAAAAATTTTAAATATAAAACTCAGAGAAGGCGAGGAGAAATTCCGTTCTTTGATAGCATTGAACGAAGACATCTAAAATTCATTAGTTTTTAAAATTTTGTATTATAAAGTCGGCGAAGTCGACAAGTTATTCCGTTCTTTGATAGCATTGAACGAAGACATCTAAATATCATTAGTTTAAAATAATAAGTTTTACAAGAGGGTGGTAGGAGGGGAAATATTTACAATATAACCGTGATAACAATAAATGACAACAAATAAATATCTTTAGTTTTTAAAAATTTAAATTATAAAATCAGAGAAGGCGAGGAGAAATTCCGTTCTTTGATAGCATTGAACGAAGACATCTAAAATTCATAGTTTTTTAAATTTGTATTATAAATCGGGAAGTCGAGAATTTGTAGATACAAGTCTATTCAGTACTGTACGAGTGGTAGGGAAATATTTACAATATAACTGTGATAACAATAAATGACAACAAATAATTATCTTTAGTTTTTAAAATTTTAATTATAAAATCTAGAAGGCGAGGAGATTCCTTCTTGATAGCATTGAACGAAGACATCTAAATATCATTAGTTTAAAATAATAAGTTTTACAAGAGGGGTGGTGGAGGGGAAATATTTACAATATAACCGGTGATAACAATAAATGACAACAATAAATATCTTTAGTTTTTAAAAATTTTAAATATAAAATCAGAGAAGGCGAGGAGAAATTCCGTTCTTTGATAGCATTGAACGAAGACATCTAAAATTCATTAGTTTTTAAAATTTTGTATTATAAAGTCGGCGAAGTAGACAAGTTATTCCGTTCTTTGATAGCATTGAACGAAGACATCTAAATATCATTAGTTTTAAATAATAAGTTTTACAAGAGGGGTGGTGGAGGGGAATATTTACAATATAACCGGTGATAACAATAAATGACAACAAATAAATATCTTTAGTTTTTAAAAATTTTAAATATAAAATCAGAGAAGGCGAGGAGAAATTCCGTTCTTTGATAGCATTGAACGAAGACATCTAAAATTCATTAGTTTATAATTTTTACAAAGTGGGATATTACAATTACGTGAACATAAATGAAACATAAATATCTTAGTTAAAAAAATAAATAAAAGTCAGGAAGGCGAGGAGAATTATTCCGTTTCTTGATAGCATATGAACGAAGACATCTAAATATCATTTAGTTTTAAAATAATGTTTTACAAGAGGGTGGTGGAGGGGAAATATTTACAATATAACTGTGATAACAATAAATGACAACAAATAAATATCTTTAGTTTTTAAAAATTTTAAATATAAAATCGTAGAAGGCGAGGAGAATATTCCGTTCTTTGATAGCATTGAACGAAGACATCTAAATATCATTAGTTTTTAAAATAATAGTTTTACAAGAGGGGTTGGTGAGGGGAAATATTACAATATAACCGTGATAACAATAAATGACAACAAATAAATATCATTTAGTTTTTTAAAAATTTTAAATATAAATCAGAGAAGGCGAGGAGAAATTCCGTTCTTTGATAGCATTGAACGAAGACATCTAAAATTCATTAGTTTTTTAAATTTTGTATAATAAAGTCGGCGAAGTCGACAAGTTTATTCCGTTCTTTGATAGCATTGAACGAAGACATCTAAATATCATTAGTTTAAAAATAATAAGTTTTACCAAGATGGGTGGTGGAGGGAAATAATTTACAATATAACCGGTGATTAACAATAAATGACAACTAATAAATATCTTTAGTTTTTAAAAAATTTTAAATATAAAATCAGAGAAGGCGAGGAGAAATTCCGTTCTTTGATAGCATTGAACGAAGACATCTAAAATTCCATTAGTTTTTTAAAATTTGTATTATAAGTCGGAGAAGTCGACAAGTTATTCCGCTCTTCGAGGAGGGGAAATATATACAATCAACCCGGTGATAACAATAAATGACAACAAATAAATAATCTTTAGTTTTTTAAAACATTTTTAAATATAAAATCAGAGAAGGTCGAGGAGGAAATATTCCGATTCATTTGATAGCAATTGAACGAAGACATCTAAAATTCATTAGTTTTTAAAATTTTGTATTATAAAGTCGGCTAGAAGTCGACAGAGTTATTCCGTTCTTTGATAGCATTGAACGAAGACATCTAAATATCATTAGTTTAAATAATAAGTTTTACAAGAAGGGTGGTGGAGGGGAAATATTTTCAATATAACCGGTGATAACAATAAGTGACAACATTTAAATATCTTTAGTTTTTAAAACTTTTATTTATAATATCGTAGAAGGCGAAGAGATATTCCGTTCTTTGATAGCATTGAACGAAGACATCTAAAATTCATTAGTTTTTAAAATTTGTATTATAAAGTCGGAGAAGTAGATAAGATTCCGTTCTTTGGATAGCATTGAACGAAGACATCTAAAATTCATTAGTTTTTTAAAATTATGTATTATAAAGTCGGACGAAGTCGACAAGTATTATCGTTCTTTGATAGCATTGAACGAAGACATCTAAATATAATTAGTTTAAAATAATAAGTTTTACATGAGGGGTGGTGGAGGGGAAATATTTACAATATTACCGTGATAACAATAAATGACAAACAAATAAATATCTTTAGTTTTTTAAAAATTTTAAATATAAACTCAGAGAAGGCGAGGAGAAATTCCGTTGCTTGATAGAATAGACGAGATCTAAAATCTTAGTTTTTAATTTTGTATAAAGATCGGCGAGCACAAGTTATTCTGATAGCTGAACGAAACATCTAAAATTCATTAGTTTTTAAAATTTTGTATTATAAATCGGCGAAGTCGACAAGTTATTCCGTTCTTTGATAGCATTGAACGAAGACATCTAAATATCAATTAGTTTTAAACAATAAGTTTTACAAGAGGGAGGTGGAGGAGGGGAAATATTTACAATATAACTTGTGATAACCAATAAATGACAACAATAAATATCTTTAGTTTATTAAAAATTTTAAATAATAAACTCAGAGAAGGCGAGGAGAAATTCCGTTCTTTGATAGCATTGAACGAAGACATCTAAAAATTCATTAGTTTTTAAAAGTTTTGTATAATAAAGTCGGCGAAGTCGACAACAATATTCCGTTCTTTGATAGCATTGAACGAAGACATCTAAATATCATTAGTTTCAAATAATAGCCTCATTACACGAGGCGATTGGTTGGACCGGGCAAATACATTTACAATTATAACTTTGTGATAAACAACTAAATGACAAACAAGCTAAAATATTCTTTAGTATTTTAAAAATTTTAAACTAATAAAATCAGAAGGAAGGCTGAGGAGAAATTCGTTCTTTGATAGCTTTGAACGAAGACATCTAAATATCATTAGTTTAAAATCAATAAGTATTACAAGAGGGTGGTGGAGGGGAAATATTTACAATATAACCGTGATAACAATAACTGACAACAAATAAATATCTTTATTTTTAAAAATTTTAAATATAAAATCAGAGAAGGCGAGGAGAAATTCCGTTCTTTGATAGCATTGAACGAAGAACATCTTAAAATTCATTAGTTTTTAAAAATTTTGTATTATTAAGTCGGCGAAGTCGACAAGTTAATTCGTTCTTTGATAGCATTGAACGAAGACATCTAAATATCATTAGTTTAAAATAATAAGATTTACAAGAGGGGTTGGTGGAGGGCAAATATTACAAAATAACCTGTGATAACAATAATGACAACAAATAAATATCTTTAGTTTTTAAAACATTTAAATCTAATAACTTCAGAGAAGGCGAGAGAGAAATTCCGATCCTTTGATTAGCCTTGAACGAAGACATCTAAATATCATTAGTTTAAAATAATAAGTTTTACAAGAGGGGTGGTGGAGGGGAAATATTTACAATATAACCGGTGATAACAATAAATGACAACAAATAAATATCTATTAGTTTTTAAAAATTTTAAAATAAAATCAGAGAAGGCGAGGAGAAATTCCGTTCTTTGATAGCATTGGAACGAAGACATCTAAAATTCATTAGTTTTTAAAATTTTGTATATCTAAAGTCGGCGAAAGTCGACAGTATATTCCGTTCTTTGATAGCATTGAACGAAGACATCTAAATATCATTAGTTTATAATAATAAGTTTTACAAGATGGGTGGTGGAGGGGAAATATTTACAATATAACGGTGCTAACAATAAATGACAACTAATAAATATCTTTATGTTTTTAAAAATTTTAAAATATAAACTCAGAGAAGGCGAGGAGAAATTCCGTTCTTTGATAGCAATGAACGAAGACATCTAAATATCATTAGTTTATCAAAATTGTTTTATTACAAGTCGGAGAAGTGATAAGTTATGTCGCTTTCGGAGGGGAAATATTTACAATATAACCGGTGATAACAATAAATGACAACAAATAAATATCTTTAGTTTTTAAAACAGTATTTTTCAAATTTGTATTATAAAGTCGAGAAGTAGATAATTATTACCGTTTTCGAGGAGGGAAATATTTACAATATACCGGTGATAACAATAAATGACAACAAAATAAATATCTTTAATTTTTTGAAAAAATTTTAATATTTAAAATCCGAAGTAAGGCGAGGAGAATATTCCGTTCTTTGATAGCATTGAACGAAGACATCTAAATATCATTAGTTTTAAAATAATAAGATTTTACAAGAGGGTTGGTGGAGGGCAAATATTTACAATAATAACTTGTGATAACAATAAATGACAACAAGTAAATATCTTTAGTTTTTAAAATTTTAACATATAAAATCAGAGAAGCGAGGGAGAAATTCCGTTCTTTGATAGCATTGAACGAAGACATCTAAAATTCATTAGTTTTTAAAATTTGGTATTATATGGTCAGCGAAGTCGACAAGTTATTCCGTTCTTGATAGCTTGAACGAAGACAGCTAAATATCATTAGTTTAAACAAAAGTTTACAATGAGGGGGGAGGAGGGAAAATATTAACAATATAACTTGTGATAACAATAAATGACAACAAATAAATATCTTCTAGTTTTTAAAATGAAATAAAATCATTAGTTTTTAAAATTTTGTATTATATGGACAGCGAAGTCGACAATTATCCGTTCTTTGATAGCATTGAACGAAGACATCTAAATATCATTAGTTTAAAATAAATAAGTTTTACAAGAGGGGTGGTGGAGGGCAAATATTTACAATATAACTGGTGATAACAATAAATGACAACTAATAAATATCTTTAGTTTTTAAAAATTTTAAATATAAACTCAGAGAAGGCGAGGAGAAATTCCGTTCTTTGATAGCATTAAACGAAGACATCTAAAATTCAATAGTTTTTTAAAATTTTGTAATATAAAGTCGGCGAAGTCGACAAGTTATTCCGTTCTTTGATAGCATTGAACGAAGACATCTAAATATCATTAGTTTAAAATAATAAGTTTACAAGAGGGTGGTGGAGGGAAATATTTACAATATAACTGTGATAACAATAAATGACAACAAATAAATATCTTTAGTTTTTAAAAATATTTAAATATAAAATCAGAGAAGGCAGAGGAGAAATTCCGTTCTTTGATAGCATGAACGAAGACATCTAAAATTCATTAGTTTTTAAAATTTTGTATTATAAGTCAGCGAAAGTCGACAAGTTATTCCGTTCTTTGATAGCATTGAACGAAGACATCTAAATATCATTAGTTTTAAACTAATAAGTTTTTACAACAGGGGTGGAGGAGGGGAAATATTTACAATATAACTGTGAATAACAATAAATGACAACAAATAAATATCTTTAGTTTTTAAAAATGTTAAATATAAAAATCAGAGAAGGCGAGGAGAAATTCCGTTCTTTGATAGCATTGAACGAAGACATCTAAAATTCATTAGTTTTTAAAAGTTTGTATATATGGTCAGCGAAGTCGACAAGTATTCCGTTCTTGATAGCATGAACAAGACATCAAATATCATTAGTTTAAACATAAAAGTTTACAAGAGGGATGGTGGAGGGGAAATATTTACAATATAAGTTGTATAACAATAAGGGACAACAAATAAATTAATCTTTAGTTTTTAAAAATTTTAAATATAAAATCGAGAAGGCGAGGAGAAATTCCGTTCTTTGATAGCAATTGAACGAAGACTATCTAAAATTCATTAGTTTTTAAAATTTTGTATTATATTGGTCAGCGAGTCGACAGTTATTCCGTTCTTTGATAGCAATTGAACGAAGACAATCTAAATATCATTAGTTTAAAATAATAAGTTTTACAAGATTGTTGGTGGAGGGAAATATTTACAATATAACCGTGTGATAACAATAAAACGACAACATACTAAATATCTTTAGTTTTTAAAACTTTATTATAAAATCGTACAAGGCGAGGAGAAATTCCGTTCTTTGATAGCATTGAACGAAGACATCTAAAATTCCATTAGTTTTTAAAATTTTGTATTATAAAGTCGGCGAAGTCGACAAGTTTTCCGTCTTTGAAGCATTGAACGAAGCATTAAAATCTTAGTTTTAAATTTTGTAATTAAAGTCGGCGAAGTCACAGTATTCCGTTCTTGATAGCATTGAACGAAGACATCTAAATATCATTAGTTTAAAATAATAAGATTTACAAGAGGGTTGGTGAGGGGCAAAATATTTACAATATACCTGTGATAACAATAAATGACAACAAATAAATATCTTTAGTTTTTAAAAATTTTAATATAAAACAGAGAAGGCGAGGAGAAATTCCGTTCTTTGATAGCATTGAAGCTGAAGACATCTAAAATTCATTAGTTTTTAAAATTTTGTATTATAAAGTCGCCGAAGTCGACAAGTTATTCCGTTCTTTTGATAGCATTGAACGAAGACATCTAAATATCATTAGTTTAAAATAATAAGATTTACAAGAGGGTTGGTGGAGGGCAAATATTTACAATATAACTTGTGATAACAATAAATGACAACAAATAAATATCTTTAGTTTTTAAAAATTTTAAATATAAAATCAGAGAAGGCGAGGAGAAATTCCGTTCTTTGATAGCATTGAACGAAGACATCTAAATTCATTAGTTTTTTTAAAATTTTGATTATATGGTCAGCGAAGTCGACACAGCTATTCCGTTCTTTGATAGCATTGAACGAAGACATCTAAATACATTAGTTTTAAAAACAATAAGTTTTACAAGAGGGTTGGTGAGTGGGAAATATTTACAACATACGTTGTTGATAACAATAAATGACCAACAAATAAATATCTTTAGTTTTTAAAAACTTTAAATATAAAATCAGAGAAGGTGAGGAGTAAATTCCGTTCTTTGATAGCATTGAACCAAGACATCTATAATATTCATACTAGTATTTAAAATAATAAGTTTTACAAGAGGAGTGGTGGAGAGGAAAATATTTACAATATAACCGGTGATAACAATAAATGACAGCAAATAAATATCTTTAGTTTTTAAAATTTTAAATAAAAATCGGAGAAGGCGAGGAGAAATTCCGTTCTTTGTATAGCATTGAACGAAGACATCTAAATATATTAAGTATTAAAATCAATAAGTTTTATACAAGAATGTTGGGTGGTGGAGGGGAAATATTTACAATATAACGGTGATAACAATAAATGAACAACAAAAAAATATCTTTAGTTTTTAAAAATTTTAAATATAAAATTCAGAAAAGGCGAGGAGAAATTCCGTTCTTTGATAGCATGAACGAAGACATCTAAAGAATCATTTAGTTTTTATAAACTTTTGTATTATAAAGTCGGCCGAAGTCGACAAGTTATTCCGTTCTTTGATAGCATTGAACGAAGTACTAAATATCATTAGTTTAAAATAATAAGATTTAAAAGAGGGTTGGTGGAGGGGCAAATATTTCAATAATAACTAGTGATAACAATAAATGACAACAAAATAAATATCTTTAGTTTTTAAAAATTTTAAATATAAATCCAGAGAAGCGAGGAGAAAATTCCGTTCTTTGATAGATTGAACGAAGACATCTAAATTCATTAGTTTTTAAAATTTTGTATTATAAAGTTGGCGAAGTCGACAAGTTAATTCCGTTCTTTGATAGCAATGAACGAAGACATCTAAATATCATTAGTTTAAATAATAGATTTACAAGAGGGGATGGTGGAGGGCAAATATTACAATAAACTTGTGATAAACAATAAATGCACAACAAATAATATCTTTAGTTTTTAAAAATTTTAAATATAAATCAGAGAAGGCGAGGAGAAATTCCGTTCTTTGATAGCATTGAACGAAGACATCTAAAATTCATTAGTTTTTTAAATTTGTATTATATGGCAGCGAAGTCGACAAGTATTATCCGTTTCTTTGATAGCATTGAACGAAGACATCTAAATATCATTAGTTTAAAATAATAAGTTTCACAAGAGGAGTGGTGGAGGGGAAATATTAACAATATAACCGTGTGATAACAATAAATGACAACAAATAAATATCTTTAGTTTTTAAAAATTTTAAATATAAAATCGGAGAAGGCGAGGAGAAATTCCGTTCTTTGATAGCATTGAACGAAGACATCTAAATATCATTAGATAAAATAATAAGTTTCACAAGGGAGTGGTGGAGTGGGAAATATTTAAATATAACCGTGATACAATAAATGACAAAAAGTAATAACTTTAGTTTAAAATTTTAAATAAACCGGAGAAGCGAGAGAAATTCGTTCTTTGAAGCATGAACGAAGACATCTAAATATCATTAGTTTAAATAATAAGTTTTTAAACGAGGGTGGTGAGGGGAAATATTTTACAATATAACAACGGTGATAACAATAAATGACAACAAATAAATATCTTTAGTTTTTAAAACTTTTATTTATAAAATCGTAGAAGGCGAGGAGATATTCCGTTCTTTGATAGCATTGAACGAAGACATCTAAATATCATTAGCTTTTAAAATTTGTATTATAAAATCGGAGAAGTAGAGAAGTTATTTTGTTCTTTGATAGCATGAACGAAGACATCTAAATATAATTAGTTTAAAATAATAAGTTTTACAAGAGGGGTGGTGGAGGGGAAATATTTACAATATAATTAGTGATAACAATAAATAACACCAAATAAATACTTTAGCTTTTAAAAATTTATAATAAAAAATCGGAGAAAGCGCAGGAGAATTCCGTTCTTTGATGAGCTATTGAACGAAGACATCTAAATATCATTAGTTTAAAATAATAAGTTTTACAAGAGGAGTGGTGGAGAGAAAAATATTACAATATAACCGTGATAACAATAAATGACAACAAATAAATATCTTTAGTTTTTAAAAATTTTAAATATAAAATCGGAGAAGGCGAGAGAAATTCCGTTCTTTGATAGCATTGAACGAAGACATCTAATATCATTAGTTTAAAAATAAGTTTTAACAAATAGGGGTTGGAGGGAAATATTACAATTAACGTGATCGCAATAATGACAACAATATATCTATTTTTAAAATTAAATAGAAATCAGAAAGCGAGAGAATTCCGTTCTTTGATAGCATTGAACGAAGACATCTAAATATCATTAGTTTTAAAAATAATAAGTTTTACAAGAGGAGTGGTGGAGGAGGAAATATTTACAATATAACCGTGATAACATAAATGACAACAAATAAATATCTTTATTTTTAAAAATTTTAAATATAAAATCCGGAGAAGGCGAGGAGAAATATCCGTATCTTTGATAGCATTGAACGAAGACATCTAAAACTCATTAGTTTAAAATAATAAGTTTTACAAGAGGGGTGGTGGAGGGGAAATATTTGCAATATAACCGTGACAACAATAAATGACAACAAATAAATATCTTTAGTTTTTTAAAAATTTTAAATATAAAAATCAAAAAGGCGAGGAGAAATTCCGTTCTTTGATAGCATTGAACGAAGACATCTAAAATTCATTAGTTTTTAAAATTTTGTATTATAAAGTCGGCGAAGTCGACAAGTTATTCCGTTCTTGATAGCATTGAACGAAGACATCTAAATACATTAGTTTTAAATAATAAGTTTCACAAGAGGAGTGGTGAGGGGAAATATTTACAATATAACGGTGATAAACAATAAATGACAACAAATAAAATATCTTTAGTTTTTAAATAATTCTTAAATACTAAAAATCAAGGAAAAGGGCGGAGAGGAAATTCGCGTTCTTTTGATAGCCATTTGACCAGAAGACATCTAAACTAATCATTCAGTTTACAATAATAAGTTTTACACAGCGGGGTGTGGAGGGGAAATAATTTCCACACTATAACCGGGTGATAACAATAAATGACAACAAATAAATTATAGTTCTTTAAACATTTTATTTATAAAATCGTAGAAGGCGAGGAGATATTCCGTTCTTTGATAGCATTGAACGAAGACATCTAAATATCATTAGCTTTTAAAATTTGTAGTATAAAATCGGAGAAGTAGAGAAGTTAATTCTGTTCTTGATAGCATAAACGAAGACATCTAAATATAATTAGTTTAAAATAATACGTTTTACAAGAGGGGTGGTGGAGGGGAAATATTTACACTATAAATTAGTTGATACCAACAAATAACAACAACATACATAATCTTTAGTTTTTAAAATTTTTAAATATAACATCGGAGAAGGCGAGGAGAATTTCCGTTCTTTGATAGCATTGAACGAAGACATCAAACATATCATTAGTTTTAAAATACAATAAGTTTACACGAGGGGTATGGTGCGTAGGGGATAATATTTACAATATAACCGGTGATAACAATAAATGACAACAAATAAAATATCTTTAGTTTTTAAAAATTTTATATATAAAATCGTAGAAGGCGAGGAGATTATTCCGTTCTTTGATAGCATTGAACGAAGACATCTAAATACATTAGCTTTTAAAATTTTAGTATAAAATCGGAGAAGTAAGAAAGTTATTTTTTCTTTGATAGCATTAGAACGAAGACATCTAAATATATTAGTTTAAAATAAAAGTTTTACAAGAGGGGGTGGTGGAGGGAATATTTACAATATAATTAGTGATAACAATAAATAACAACAAATAATATCTTTAGTTTTTAAAAATTTAAATATAAAATCGGAGAAGGCGAGGAGAAATTCCGTTCTTTGATGAGCATTGAACGAAGACATCTAAAATTCATTAGTTTTTAAAATTTGTAATTATATGGTCAGCGAAGTCGACAAGTTATTCCGTTCTTTGATAGCATTGACCCGAAGACATCTAAATAATCTTTCATTAGTTTAAAATCATAAGTTTTACATCGAGGGGTTGGTGGAGGGGAAATATTTCACAATATAACGCGGTGATGAAACTATAACTGACAACAAATAAATATCTTTAGTTTTTAAAACTTTTATTTATAAAATCGTTAGAAGGCGAGGAGATATTCCGTGTCTTTGATAGCATAGATCGAAGACATCTACCATATCCTTAGCTTTTAAAAATTTGTAGTATAAATACGGAGAAGTAGAGAGTCTATTTTCGTTTCTTTGATAGCATTAAACGATGACACTAAATATCATTAGTTTAAAATTAATATGTTTTTACTAGAGGGGTGGTGGAGGGGAACCTATTTACTATATAACCGAGTGATAACCAATAAATCGAACAAGAATCTAAATTGCCTTTAGTTTTTCAAACTTTTATTTTATGCAAATCGTCAGAAAGGCCGAGCGAGATATTCCCGTTCATTTGATAGCATAGAAACGAAAGACATCTAAAATATCATTAGCTTTTAAATTTGTAGTTATTACAATCGGGGAAGTAGAGAAGTATTTTGTTCTTTGATAGCATTACACGAAGACCATCTAAATAGTAATAGTATTAAATTAATAAGTTTTACAAGAGGGGTGGTGGCGGGGAAATATTTTACTATTATAATTAGTGATAAACAATAAATAACAACACAAATATAATATCTTTAGTTTTTAAAACTTTTATTTTATCAAAATCGTAAGAGGCGAGGGCGATATTCCGTTCTTTGATAGCATTGAACCGAAAGACATCGTAAATCTCATTAGTTTAAAATAATAAGTTATTTACACGAGGGGTGGTGGAGGGCGAAATATTTACAATATAACCGTGATAACCATATCATGCTCAACAAATACATATTCTTTAGTTTTTTTAAAACTTTTATATTTATAAAATCGTTAGAAGGCGAGGCAAGCGAGATATTCCGTTCTTTTGAGTAGCACTTGAACGATGACATCTAATAAATCATTAGCTTTTTAAAAATATCTGTAGTATACTAAATCGGAGAGTAGAGAACGCTTTATTTTCTGTCTCTTTGATCTGCATTAAACGACGACACTCCTAAATATAATTAGCTTTAAAATAATAAGTTTTACACGAGGGGTGGTGGAGGGGAAAATATTTACAATATAATTAGTGATAAACAATCGAACTAACCAACAAATAAATATCTTTTAGTTTTTAAAACTTTTATTTTTAATATCGTAGAAGGCGAGGAGAATTATTCCTGTTCTTTGATAGCATTGTACGAAGACATCTTACATATCAATTCTTTTAAAAAAATAATACCTGTTATTTACAAGAGGGTGGTGGGAGGGTGAAATATTTACACTATAACCTTCTTCTTAAGGTTCCCATCTTCCAACGAAGGCTTTAATATCACACATGGGCAAATTTTTATTTTACTTACAGCAGCCTCAAATAGTTGGCTAGAGCTCAGACTAAACCATTCCCTTAGATGTTCGTAGCCAGGAGGCCTTTCCGTTCTCTCTTCCTACATCTCTTTAACCTTTTATTTCTCGCCCTCTATATTCAAACGTCGAAGCCCATAACGAGGACCCTCTTAATATCATATGACCGAAACATATGCACAGCCTTCCGCCTCTTTAATCTGTGTCTGTCCAATTTCTTCCTCTATATTAACCCCTATCAAGGACTTCAATATTGGTACTTTTGTCTACCCATGCTATTCGTATGCATCCTTCGATAAACACCAACGCTCAAAAGGCTTCCAATTTTCTTAATCCTCCAGTTGTTTCACTGTCCATAGCCTCAATCCGTAGAGCAAAGTTCGTAAAAATATACATCACGCAATAACCTTATC
>OU898277.1:20491700-20508705 GCA_918026665.1 Diabrotica balteata
ATACCTAAAATCAAAATTAACTTAATCAAGAGAAAACTTAAGTTCTCAGAAATACCAATTTTGCAAAATTGTCAGAAATTCTTAAACTGTTTGACTCGTTATTAATGCAGAAACAACAAAAAAAGAAGAACATTTGTGTCATTTTTGATGTTGTCTTCAATTCAATGTCGTTTCAATATTTTTTATTATAAATGTAAATGGTGATCTCTGTTCTTGTGTATTTTGATATTTTATTTTGTAGTTAGTGTAAAATAAATATAATAATGTAAACTATAGTTCACATTATATTCTAAATAGATACGATAAACATACACTTTCGGTGGAATTTACAATAAAAAAAAATATAAAAATAAAATCCTATCAACATCCGATTAAATGAGTATATAAAAATAAAAAAATTAAAATTAGATCGAAAAGATGCGAATTAAACATCGAGTTAGAATCTATGGAGAGGGCATCACGTGACTAAAAACGACCTCACTTCGACCATATTGTTAAGATTGTTTTGACACTTTTGACAGATCGTATATGTTTGTTTACATTTGTTGTTTTTCGAATATTTTTTAGTTTTTATAATACTTTTATAGAAACTGTAATAATATTTGTGATGGTGCATAATAAGGTTTCTTGTTCTCGCAGAACGTAGTTGTAGTAGCAGAAGCAATGCTAATAAATAATCTTCAGGAATATCGTTCCACAGGTTAGTATACAAATAATGTAAACAAAGTAATGGCCCGTACTTCAGAGAATAAATGAATAGTTTTTGACCATGATACTATAACAAAACAAGTATCATAGTATTTGACTCTATTAATTTATCTTTATGTGTAATATATCGAGTTTTTAGTGTTTACCGCGGGATAAATAAATCATTATCGTTAATTAAAAATGTATTGTATTTTTTAGATTATGATTAAATCTTCTGGATAACTAGTCATATTTGTATAGTAGTTTTATTATTGAGTCTGGCCCTGATCCCACCGCCATATTGGCACCATCGTTAGCCACGCCTACCTACGCCGTTTTTAATACATACGTTAATATGCTCATAGTTTCTCCATAGATTCTAACTCGATGGAATTAACCTAACATCGACGATCAACAGAAGAAATTTAACCTCACTTATGTGTCAATATATGAAAAAAGATGAATTTCAATGCATGCTGCAAGCTAAAATTTTTGTCATAGTAGGTGACTTAAGCTTAAGCAAAAATATTTGTACTTAGAGCATTTTTCATATAAAAAAGCTTGCACGTCATTCAAGATTTACGTCGTCAGAACCCCACAGCGTTGCCAAAACATCAGAATAGTTAGTAAGTGAGGAATTTTTAAATATCAACTACCTATTTGTCAAACTATTATATTTACAGTAAATACACTAAGTTTTAAGACTACTGCAACACATTCAAATACATAAGAAAAACATTTTAATGCAAAATTATATATTCTTTAAACTTACCTTTTTTAGGGATTTAATAGTAAAAACTTGGACGTGTACGAACTCATCATTATATATCCCTCATAAAATTATTAGACCCTCTCAGATATTGTAAACTGATCACCCGGCATCCTTTGGATATAGGTAAACTCATCACCGCAGATAGGTAAATTCATCACCAGCATTTTTGCCCCAAAGCGCTGGTTACTAGGCGTATATTGCCTTTTACCTGTTACACTTATCGTTTATTTAGCAATTTATTAAATTCAGAAATTATTTTAAGCAAATTGCACTAAAATAGGTATTAATATCGGGTTTCTTACGGTGTGGCCTATTTGACGTATCAGCCAATCTAAACGCTTTTGAGATCTGAAAATTCAGTTACATAGATTTTAGATAATGAACTTTATAATGAAAATATTTATGAGCATGTGCTGTTTTCGTTTATATCGGAAATAGTCCCCGATTAAAAACTTATTACCTAATTAGAAATCTATTTATTATACATAATCACTCAAAATGCTTAAGTACAGTTTTCTGGCTTTTATAAACGGTCAAAGCCTACTGGATGAAATATTATGTAGTGAAAACAGCAAAAAAAATTAAAATGGCTTAAAAACTTAAAACATGGAACAGAATTATTCGCCAAATTGAAAAAATAAGTAACTATATAAATTTAAAACATTACAAACTCTATATGGGTAGGCAAAAGAAAATAAATAATATATGTTTGTACAAAGAATCAATAAAAACTTTCCGAATTTTTTAAGGTGAGAAATTGAAAAAAAAAATGGATTTTGAATTTCATAATAATAATGAGCGTGGAATTTTAAAAAAGAAACATTTTATTTGTAGTACTTTTATTACATGTGAAAAATATTGAATATAAAAAATGATCCATTTATGGTTAAGTCACAAAAATATTTGGATCTTCAACTGATATTGCAAACTTACTATACGTAGTACTATTGCAATTCTACACAGAAACTAGTTATTTATAATGATTTTCCAATCTGGCACTTCGAGTATTTATTAAAAATATATATCAAGAGAAATGTAAAGTATTTCTTAACAAACTATTATAAAATACAATATTGACATACATTTGTGTTTCTTAAACTTCTAAATATGCGGGATGTTTGACTCAACCAACCGTTCACGAAATATTCTTATTTCAATTAAATCCAGAAAATAACCAACAATCAAACTTAATTAATTAAATGGTGTCTAATGTAAAACTGTCATTATAAATGTTCTGAATAAAGTTATAATAATGTGACCTTAACAATTTAATCAGAAATGTACAAATGTAATATCAGAAAGACTAAACTACTTAAAGCAACAGAGTAATATTATTACTTTGTCTACAAGAAACATCTTGTACAGTTGACTAAAGAACTTACTTAAGCTGATTTTTTTATTTTTGATCAGAATGATCCGCCACCATTGCGAAACAAATAAAAAAAACGGTATAAAGTCTACTCATCAGTTGTATGACATTTAGTCTTACAGCCTTTCGTCGCACAAGTCCACAAAAGGCAATTCGATTTTAAAGTCTTTCGTCCATGTTGGCTCAAAACGTAATCAATTTCACTATCCATTTCACTGTCATGAAACCATCACCACCACTATCCATGGTAAAGGAACAAAGGTAATTGAAGAGAACTTTTTCTTTTCGCATAGTTTTAGGTAGCTATCAATAGAATTTTGTGGAATTCGCAAATAAAAACCAATGAACTACATTTGAATTTAATACATCTATTTTACATTTATTCGGTCAAATTACCAAATCTTAGCGGTTTGCAAGGGGTTTCTATACCTGCTATGGGGTGTAGGTAGGCCAGTGATGAATTTACCAATGTCTTTGAGTCTATTTTCAAATTACTACTTTTATGTCGGTGATGAGTTTGTTCTATGTACGAGCGTATTTATGTTTATTGGTGATGAGTTTACGTGTACAAAAAACTCCCCGCCATTATTTCTTGTTCAAAATAATCTATCTTATATGAAAGCATATCAGCTTTCTACAGACCATTTATTTGTTTTGGCATATTACAATCACAATACACAACAATAATTAGTTTTTAAAGCTATTAAACTAAATTTAATATGTATATATAAATACAATTTATTAATTTATATTTTATTATGATCAAATTGTGTAAGAAGTCAAAACAAAAACAAAATTCCCACTCTAAAAAAGCGGCAACACTTTATACACTTTTGCCACACCGCTAACTGACGCTGAACTGTCAGTGAAAATTGAAGTATTTTCGTATCAGTTGCGTACAATTGTCTAATATATTTAATTAAAATTATTATTTTGTGGAATATTAGACTTAAAGGTTATTTGCTAATTTAACATTATTAATTATAACAAATGTTTTTGGTTATTTATTTAATATAATTCTAAAATTTCCAATATAATGACGATTACATTTTTCTTATTATTACACCAAGTTGACGCCTATGAAAGATCGCGCAGTTTCGTATGGGTTTCGTATTATTAGCTGTGTTAGGAAAATTTGAAGGTTGATGTTCTGGAAATTTTAAATATAAATGACGTCACTTTGTATAAATCGTGACGTGCAAGTGTTTTACTTTGAAAATGGTATAAGTAAATATTGTATGGGGGTCACAGGAGGTCATTTCGAGCACTTGATTAGTTAATTTGATAAAATTTTATGTTTTTTGTTATTTCTGATGTTCAACCAATACATTAGTTAAATCCAAAATTATCTTCAAAGGTATTCCATAAATTAATAAAAAATAGGGTGTCGTTCAGAGAAAAAAATATTTTTTAAATGATATGCCACTCGACCACACTTGCTATTTAAAAAAAAACTGGGTGTTGATGTGGGGCAGTACATTTGAGTGCATGAATTTTGCATTCCAATACTCCTGGTTTCTGACTTTCTGGAAGAGTCAAATTTTCGTTGAAACACACTGTATATTAAAATTTCTATTTTAAAAGAAATAATGTTGTTTCGATTTTGTTTTAGGAGAACCGACAGTCGTAGTAAAGGGAACGGGAAAAGGAGGAAGAAACCAACAATTAGCCCTGGCCTTCTCGATGGAAGTTAATAAGCTGGATATAAAAGGGGCTGATATTTCATTTTTAAGTTGCGGAACAGATGGTATAGATGGTCCGACAGATGCCGCCGGAGCCATAGCAATTAGTGATTTTATGAAACACACGCAGAATATTAATCCGGAGTTATATTTGGAAAATAATGACGCTTACGGCTTTTACGAGACATATAATGGTGGTCAGAACTTGGTAAAAATAGGCCATACCGGGACTAACGTTATGGACATTCATCTTATGATTATTAAGCCGAATATATAAGGATTCTAAAACCATAATGAAATATAATAGATTTTTAATAAAGATATATTTTGTGTTTTTTTATTACCTAAACATACTCTGATATTTAAAAATTCATGTTACTTTTTAAATGAAAGACTTGATTAGTCATTGGCTTTCCACAAGAAATTATATTTTTCTTAATAAAATATTGTCTTCTTTCGAAGGTATGTTTATCATCATAAATATTTGTATTCTGTTTACAGCTTCTCTAAAAAGTTGATTTGAATACTGTAACCAGTGAACACTTGAACCATTCTCTGAGATTACGGAGCCAAGACAAAATGTCTTGGCTCCGTAATGATGGCTTGGCTTGATAGTCGAACTTAGCCAAAACCGAAATACCGAATAAATAAATTACCGAAATAAATACCGAATCAACAAAAATAGGTATTAGTCCAGACTGTGAGGTCGCTCCCGTTGAGAAAATGTTTCTGATTCGGTTTCTTCGCGGATTCGGTTCAAAACTTTCCCTTTAAACAAATCTGAAGGGTGCCGGGCGAAATTTTTGGGCAGAAATTGTTAAAAAAATATTTTTTTTAATCTGTAAAAACGTTTTTTTAGGTTTTTCTGGGTCATTTTAAACAAAAAAGGTCTCTTGTCATTTTTCTCTAAAGTTGATAGTTTCGAGTTATAAGCGATTTAAAGTCTGAAAAACGCGAAAATACGCATTTTTGAGTCTTGAAAACACATATGTAAATTATTATTTTTAAGGTTACCAAGTGTCTAAATTGAAGTTTTAAACATTCAACTTCAAGATTGTGAAGTGTAATTGGGCTTATTTTAATTTAGACCGTTGTTTTTTAATTGTTAAATATGCGCGATACACCCGATTTGTCAGCCGCCGCGGCGCGACCCGCTAGAGTGCGCTTCTATCGTACTTATGCATAGTTTAGATATACTTACAAATAATTATTATTTATTGAGTATATATTTATATTTATATGGTAGCGGTAGGTACTCTTCCACAATCCCAGTGGAGGATAGACTTACTTCAGGGATGCGATCCTACCTTATGCGAGCCTTGATTCTCTCTCAACTCCTGTGGAGAGAAATCATGTCCTAACCCCATTCCTACCCAATACCTACTATCCTACCAATTTCCCAAACCAACTCACCAACCCGCCTGGCAAGCGTGGTGTTTAAATGCCAAAACCCCCTCAGCATGAACAGACATTCAAGAAAACGGCCCTCAGTCCCCGGCAGCTCGCTAGTTCCCGACCAAGGTAGCGGTAGGACTCACGGACAGCGGGTAGAGGGTGCGAAGAATCCCGGGATGTAAGAGGCTACCAAGAACGACGAACGTTGCACATAATTACGTATAATGTAAGAACTTTATCTAAGGATGAAAAAATGACAGAACTGGAGGAAGAACTCAAACATGTGAAATGGGATATTATAGGAATTAGCGAAGTCAAAAGAAGAGGTGAAGATCAGGTCAAACTAAAATCAGGAAACATATTCCACTATAAAGGGGAAACGGAATCGACAACTGGAGGAATAGGTTTATTAGTACACAAAAAATTACAGAAAAATATACAGAGCATTGACTGCATTTCCCCAAGAGTTATGTATATAAATCTAAGACTAAATAAGAGATACAATCTGAAAATAATCCAGGTATACGCCCCCACCAGCGATTACGAAGATGAAATTGTCGAAGCCTTCTATGAGGAAATCGAAAGAGCAAAAAAGCAGGAACCGGCTCATTACAATCTGATAATGGGAGATTTTAACGGGAAACTCGGAAGGAAAAAAGACGAACAAGAAGTGGCAATCGGAGATTTTGGAATCGGAGTAAGAAACGAAAGAGGCGAAATGCTTACCAACTTTCTACTGCAACACAAACTGTATGCAATGAACACCTTTTTTAAGAAGAAACAGAATAGAAAATGGACGTGGGCTAGTCCAGACGGAAGAACTAAGAGCGAATATGATTATATAATAACAGACAAAAAGCAAATTATTCAAGATGTCACTGTACTCAATAAACTATCAGTAGGAAGCGACCACAGACCAGTAAGAGCTAGAGTAACGATCAATCTACAAAAAGAAAGAGCAAAGATGATAAACAGTTGTAAACGCATAGTTTGGAATTCACCAAATCATCCAGAAGCATATATAAGAAATATAGCCGAAACTTTACAGAGTAATAATCCCAAACCTCTAAGTATCGACGATCACAATAAATTAATAACAGACTCAGTTAGAAACGCACAACTCAAATTTTGCAAGAAAAATGACACCAAAAGTGCAAAGATTAGCAAAGATACAAGGGCTCTCATGGAATTACGACGAAACCTAAGCGAGAACGAAAAGGGAAACAAAGAAGAATATAAAAAACTAAATAAAAGAATTTCAGCGGAAATTAGAAAAGATGTAAGAAGATATAATACTAATGTAATTACTCAAACAGTAGAAGAGAACAAAGGTTTAAAGATAATGAAAAGAAAACTTACGCAAAGTAAAAAAGAAATATACAAGCTGAGAGATAAAGACGGAAAGGCAACAACAGATAAACAAAACATTCTGAAAATAACTAGAGAATTTTATAAAGACCTCTATACCAGCCAAAGACCACAAGACAATTTCCCGACACAAGTAAAGACTCTCATAAATCAGGGATCGGAAATACTTTTACCCATTACTGTGTCAGAAGTAAGAGCAGCTTTAAAGGAAATGAAGAACCATCGATCGCCTGGTGATGATGGACTCGTTATCGAGGCAATAAAAGCAGGTGGAGAAATTTTATTAAAATCAGTAAGCGAACTGTTTACTAAATGCTTACATGCGGGTACGATTCCAAAAGACTGGAACAATGCAGTAATAGTCTTGTTACACAAAAAAGGCGATATTACTAAATTAGAAAATTATAGACCCATCAGCCTCTTGACACATATGTACAAACTCTTTATGAAAATCTTAACAAAGAGGCTAACACCTAAACTTGATTTCTATCAGCCCAAAGAACAGGCAGGCTTTAGGGCAGGATATGGCACAAATGACCATTTGCATACCATAAAGATCTTAATAGAAAAGTGCATCGAGTACAACATACCACTGGTTCTTGCATTTGTCGATTACGAGAAGGCTTTTGATTCTGTAGAGTTTGAAACAATACTGGAAGCCCTAAATCAAAGCCGAATAGATTACAGGTACACGACACTAATCAAAAACATCTATCAGAACGCTACATCAAGTATACGACTGCACGAAGACACAGAAAAATTCAGCTTAGGTCGAGGAGTTAGACAAGGAGACAATATTTCACCAAAATTGTTCACGGCAGCTCTAGAGTCAATATTTAAGGGTACTCAATGGCAAGATATGGGCATCAATATAGATGGAGAAAGATTAAATCACCTAAGGTTTGCAGATGATGTTGTATTAATCGCAGATAACTTACATGATACAGTTTCTATGATGCATTCGCTTAAAAGTCTGTCTGAAAGAGCAGGATTAAAGATAAACTTTGAGAAAACTAAAATTATAACAAATCTCGTAATGAGTGGAAATATAACTATTGACAATAATACCATACAACAAACAGACACTTACAAATATCTGGGACACGAAATCAAAATAAGCAGAGACAATCAAACACATGAAATACAGAGGCGAATAGGTCTAACATGGGCAGCATTTGGCAAATTAAGCCATATTCTAAAAAGTTCAATTCCCATGTGTCTCAAGCGAAAGGTTTATAACCAATGTGTTTTACCTGTACAAACTTATGGAGCAGAGACTTTAACACTCACGCAAAAATCTGCGAATAAACTTAGAGTTACACAACGAGCCATGGAACGTGCAATGCTGAACGTGAGCCTTCGAGACCACATAACAAACCAACAAATCAGGCGAAGATCAGGAGTTCAAGACGTCATCGAAAGAACCACGACGCTTAAGTGGAACTGGGCAGGGCACTTAGCCAGAACACAAGATGGACGGTGGACAAGACGTATTATGGAATGGAGGCCCAGAAATTATAAAAGAAGCCGAGGACGACCACCGACTAGATGGACCGATGACATTAAACGTGTAGCGGGAAACTGGCTACAAGCGGCCCAGTGTAGAGAACACTGGAAAGAACTGAGGGAGGCCTATGTCCAGCAGTGGACGCGATTGGCTGATTGATGATGATGATGATGATGATGATGATGATATATTTATTTATATCAATTGATTTATAATATAAATTTCGTCTAAAGTCTAATAATTGTTACATAAAATATTTGTACAAAAGATTGTTAAATAACACACTAATATTACTCAGTAAAAGTATCTTTGTTTTTACAAAAATCTAAATCACATCCACATAGTGGTACACAGTTGACATGATTTTTCTTGCAGTTGTAAGCATTAGTTTTGCAAGTCTTTTTGCATTTGCACGGTTTCACCAGTGTTTCTGGTAATGGGTTTTGAGTTATAATCTTATGAAAAATCTCTATGAAAAATCGAGTGTACGCGCATACTTAACAATTAACAAACAACGGTCTAAATTAAAATAAGCTCCGATTACTCTTCACAATCTTGAATTTGAATGTTTAAACTTCAATTTAGACACTTGGTAACCTCAAAAATAATAATTTACATATGTGTTTTCAAGCCTCAAAAATGCGTATTTTCGCGTTTTTCAGACTTTAATTGCTTAAAACTCGAAAACTATCAACTTTAGAGAAAAATGACAAGAGACCTTTTTTGTTTAAAATGGCCCAAAAAACTAAAAAAAATGTTTTCCAGATTAAAAAAAATTACTTTTGGAATTTGTTTATAAAAAAATTGTTTAAACAATTTCTGCCCAAAAATTTTGCCCGGCACCCTTCAGATTTGTTTAAAGGGGACATTTTTGAACCGGAATCCGCGAATAAACCGAATCAGAAACATTTTTCCAACGCGAGCAGCCTCACAACCTGGACTATATACAAATGAATTATAATAAAACGAAAATTATGACCAACCAACCAGAAGAATTAATATTAATAGTAATAATAAAAGTAATAAAATAATTACAATTGGCACAAACAACTGTAGAACAATATTGTTCTGAAGCTATTTTCTTGTGGCATTGTAAATTAATTACTATTTATAACTGGGAATAAGCCAAAATATGTAACAAAAAACAAAATTTGTTTATTTACTATTTGTATTTTGAGAACGATTTCCGAATTGGAAATTGAAACGTCAATAAATGTATTTTTATCTTTAATGTGGCTTATTCCCAGTTATAAATAGTAATTAACTGTAGAACAAGTAAAAGAATATGTATATTTGGGACAACTAGTTAAATTAAATAAAGAAAATCAGACCAGAGAAATAAAGAGAAGGATACGGTTGGATATTCTTCGAAAAACTTTCCTATATACTCAAATCTCTGCTGCGGAGGTTGGCAATCATCACAGATATTTTAATTTTTGAGGCAGTAGCTCTAAATAGTTGTGTTGATCTGCTTCCAAACCATTCTCTCAGGTTTTTAAGCTACGAAATTCGTCCTCTACCGATGCTTTTTCTGCTATCTATATTTCCTTGCAGTATGAGTCGCAGGATGCCATACTTCTCACCCCGCATCACTTGTCCGAGATACTGTAGCTTTCTTTCCAGTACTTTCTTTCTTACCTATTCTTCTCATTACTTCATTGTTCGTAACTCTATCTACCCAGGAAACCCTCATAATTCTTCTATAGGTTCACATTTCAAAGGCGTTAAGTCGTCTTATTGTGTCTAGATTTAACGTCCAAATTCCACTCCATACACTGTATGCGTAACATTTTGTTAGGCATACTTTAAGAGCTAATATTAAATCTTTGCCACATAGGACCTTTTTCATTTTCATAAAATTAGAACGTGCTTTTCCGATTCTGAGTTTGATTTCTGCAGTTTAGTCATTATTTTCTGTTATAAGTGTTCCTAGGTAAGTGTAATTTTGTTCTCTTTCGATCTGCTGGCCCTCTACTATCAAGATTTCGTTAATATTGTGTTTTTTTTTGCAAATTTTTATACACTTTTGATATTGAGCGAGAGTCCGTACTCCCTACTACACATTACTATTTTACTTATGAGTCTTTCCAGGTCTTGTAAACTATCGGCTATTATTACTGTTTCATCTGCATATCTAATGTTGATAATTAAGACTTTATTTACTCTTTTGCCGCCTGTTTTATCTTCCAGAGTTTCTTGAACTACCTCTTCAGAATAAGCGTTAAATAATATAGGTGATAGTATGCAGCCTTGCCTGACTCCTTTCTTTATTTCCATTCCTTCAGATGTCCTTTTTTCAATTCGTACAATTGCTCGCTGATTTTAATAAAGGTTTGTTATTAGCCTTAAATCTCTTTCATCTAGGTTTTTATTTTTAAGAATTTCCATGAGTCGGTCATGTTTTACTTTATCAAACGCTTTATTCTAGACTATAAAACAGACGTAAAGAGGACGATTAACATCCAAACATATCTGTGCCAGCACGTTGAAGGAGAATAATACCTCTCTGGTAGCCATACCATTGCGGAACCCATATTGTATGCCACTAATATCCAGTTCCAGTTTAGAGTGAATTCTGGCATGGATAATTTTCAATAGAATTTTGTATGTGACATTCAGCTTATGTTTCGATAGTCACTGCACTCTTCGGCATTCACATTCTTTGGAAAACACACAAATGCTGATGTCAGCATTTCTCTAGGGATGATTCCCGTAGTATAGATAGCGTTGAACAGTTCTACTATTATGTCCAGGTTTTTCTCGTTTACTTTAATAGCTCTCTTGCTAATTCATATGGACCAGCAGATTTATTGGTTTTCATTGAGTTTAATGCCTGACTAACCTCTGATTTGGTCATCTCTGGACCTACATCTCCCGTTTGGCTATTTACAGGTGTACTAGCTTCTTTCTAGTCAAAAAATAATTCCTCGATGTACTCTTTCCATCGTCGTAGTTTTTGTTCTGTCCCCAATATAATATTTCCATTTTTGTCAAGCAATACATTTGAGGTTTTTTCTATTTCCTACTCCGGCTAGTTCTTTGACTTTTTTATGTAGATTAAAGTTGTCATATCTGTTTTGCAGTTCTTCTATTTCTTTTCATATTTGCAGAGAAGTAGGTTTCTTAAGCCTTCCTAATTTTTCTTTTTATTTGGTTTTGAAGCTGTTTATAGCGGATCCTATTGACGGTTTTGTTTTTTCTCCTTTCATTCATCAACTCTAGAATTTCCTCGGTCATCCACTCTTTTTTCTTACATGTGGTTATTGTAAGTACTTTCTTACTTATCTCCAATATAGAGGTTTTGAAGAATTGCCACTGCTGCACTGCGTTGCAATTATTTCTTGGGTTTCTATCTAGATTTGTGTTGATTTCGTGTTTCAGATTTTTCTTATGTTTCTTCTGACTTTAATTTCTGTATGTTAAGTTTATTGTTATTGCGGCTTTTTTGCGATTTTTTTAGTTGAAGTTGAAACCTAGCAGTAAGAAGACTGTGATCTGAGGATACGTCTGTTCCTGGATATGCATTTACTGCCTGAATTGATATCGAGAGTATCGATATCTGTGTTTTATTAGGATGTAGTCAACTTGATTTCTGACGATTTTGTTGTCTTTGTCAGCTGGCGATTTTTATGTATAAGGACGTCGCTTAGGTAATTTAAAAAAATATATTTGCGGCTATAACATAATGCTCCTGGCAAAATTCTATTAGTCAATCTCCTCTCTCGTTGCGTTCACCCATATGGTCCTACATAAGGGTAGCATTTTTCTTCGCCAATTTTTGAATTGAAATCACCCATGATCACTGTTATATCTCTAGACGCTGTGAGATGTAATGTTTTTTGAAGTTCGCTATATAAGTTTTCTATTTATTCAAATCGTAATGAAGCCTGTTACTAATCTCGTTACTTTTTCACTGAGGATCATAGCAACTCCATATCTGTGTTGAGTGCTGCTTCCAGAGTAATAAATTCGTCCTATTGTCTGTATTGAGTTGGCCAGAGCTGACCCATCTTGTATCGCTTATTCCTAATATATCGATCTCCAGTCGCATCATCTCTTGCTGTATATTCCTCCAGGTTCATACCTGGGAAACTGAGGAATATTTGCCATTAATACTTGCAAAAAATACTCGTTATTTTTTTTAAGAGATGTTTAATAAATTGATACTTTTTCACAAGAACAGAGTTAATAAAAAAAATCATGGATGTCTTTTTCCAGAGCCTGCTTAATGATGTGACAGGCTGTAGCGTTTACGCTATTGATTAACCCCTTTAGAAATTTTTATTACCCGCCTACGATCGATTTTAAATCGACATTCCTTCACCTACGCGCTGTTATCGCTTTGAAAGGAAGATCGATTTTATGCGGAAGCCGAACGATCAGTTTTGGTCAGAACTCGAACGCAGCCACGTCAGCCGGTGAAATTTTTCACCTTCAAAGTGACGGAATTGGAGCAGAAAAATAATTTGGGGAAGAATATAATTCATTAATAATAATATAATAAGTAAATTTTTTAAAATCAAGATTTTCTGATTTATAAGAGTTCCACATAAAAAGGAAGAGTTTTTTTTTTGGCGTGCTGCGAGCTCCATATTCCGTCACGTGAAAATATTAATTTCACTTCACTTGAGGATATTCTCTTCAGAATATTCCCTCAAGGACTCAAGTAACTGAATCCTTAAACTAGTTAGCAACTTGTATATGTAAACCCGTGGATTTTGCTGTCGCCCAGAGACCAGTGACTGGTTGTGGTTTTGTGCCCAGGATTCATCTTTACAGCCATAAACTGATGTAACCGTGCCAAGAGGAATTTTCCTATGGACTTATGGGGCTGTAAAGATAAGTTGTTTAACTATTTGACTTTTGTGTTACTATCTATTTATTGTTTAACTTTTGTTACTTCCTATTTAGTAGTATACCCTCTTCATATGCATATGATAAGGTAAATACCTTTATGATAATTTTTTTTTGATAATATAATTATAAAATATTCGGGGAGGAAAAGGGACACTTCATGTGTTATTAGGTTTTAGTTAGGATTTTAAGAGTACTGACCAAACTCTTTTGCTATAATATTTTTTTTAATACAATACATTGGATATGATACAATTTAATATTGGGAAAGGGAAATAAATTTAATGTTGTTTTTTAATATTGATATAATGAGTATGGAACAACTCATTTTTTGGATGTAATATATATTTAATATAATTGTAATAGAGATTTATCAAGTTTGATATCTTTACAATATTGTTATTATGTATCTCATTTTAGTCAGAACTATTTAAGTTAAATTACTATCTTTTTGTGTTAAGACTTTGGCTACCCTACGGACTATTCTTGTTGTTTACTAATATTTCATATTTTATTTGGCCAGTGGTAGTGACTATTCGTTTGTTGAGGGGCTATTAGGTCCCATTGTATGTGTACACCATCCACTACCACTGTTATTTGGCTTTGCATTATATGTAAATTGTTTATACACATATACCTATATGCATTTTTTATAAATATATTTATTGTTACTATTTGATGTTTTATTTCAGTTCTACTAACCAGTATATAATATAGCAAAACAAGATTAGTATTTTGTATTTCAGGTTATTATCTACAGAATCATTTGTCTCCAGATTCATTTGTTACTTCAAAATCTCAACTATCGTTGAGTTGGCGCCCTTCTTTTCTCTTCTTATTGTTCTCTTTCTATAAATTTATTCCCAGTGACCTTCTTCAGTTGTATCACGTTTGATATTACCAGGTCTCATTTCTTTCTTGTCTCATTAGCTCATTATCTCTTGTTATTGTTGTTTATATCTTTAAAGCCACAATCCAGTGTATTGAAGCTAGCCCGAACACTCACTTGAGATTTAGTGTCTCTTTGGCCATTTAAATTTGTTCCTCTGAGCTTAGCCCTATTTTTAGTATTTTTTTTTCATCACTTCTCTTTCAGTTCTTCTGAAATTTGGAAGTTCTACACTTCCTAAAGTCCAATACTCCCGGAGTATTGAGCTTTTCAATTGGCGCCCAACGTGGGGCTTCTTTTCCACTTCTGCCTTAAAAATATATATATAATATATATATATATATATATATATATATATATATATATATATCTCCTTTAACTTTTGATTTTGATCTTGGGTTGTTTTGGTTTTCACTGGTTGTGCTTTTAGATTTTCATTTTAACGTTTAATTTTGTTTTTTCAATTTTTTTTGGACATTACTTTATATCTATATCTTAAATTGACTTGTTTTTGCTATATACTGTGTAGACTGAATAAATTGCTTTGTTTTTGATTGATTAAATAACAATTTTAGATTAATAATAAATTAATTAAAAATTTAAATAACTAAAGTTAACTATTTCACATATTTTACAAGTCCGGAGTAGTCAATAAGTTGAGTCACTACCTCGAAATAACAGTTTTGAAATTTAGGTTCCTTAGGGTGTTGTAGCAGTATATGTCATTGGATTTCATAACTGGACCAAAACAATTAAACATTACTGGTATAGGTATCCCTTCAGAATATTAATTTGAGGACAGAGAGTAAGTTAAACTTTACCTACTTTTACTCATCTCTTCGTATATTTCTCAGTTGTGTAATATGTCTGCGTTCAAGGTAGAGCATCTGTTAGCTCCTGAATTAGAGTATGTGTTGAGAGTCCGTCATCTAACCAGTCTATTGTTAAAAAAAATGTTTTATGATGTACAGAATGTACCAGGTAAATTTCCTGATTTTAAAGTTGAACATGGTGTTTTGTATAAACATGTCTTAAGTTCCATAGATTCCCTTACTGGAATGTCGGATTGGAAGATAGTCGTTCCAACTCCTAATAGAGCAAAGGTTTTGGCCACTTTTCATGATCATTCTACTGCAGCTCATTTGGTTTCTACAAAACTTTCCGTCGAATATCTGAACTTTATTACTGGCCCGAAGATGCGTCAAACCGTATGTAGCTATATCGCTAAATGCAAAATCTGTGCTACATGCAACCGACAAATCTTCCCCAACCAGGTTTAATGGGTAGTTATCGACGGATTGATTTTCCATTCAACTTATATCATTAGATCTCATTGGTCCCATTATCACTTCTGTACCAGTTTGGTTGTTTAAGATCTGATTATCTATTTTGTTTACCTGGCAAAAACCCATAAGATGTTGTGCTATTTTGCCTTCTATTTATTTTTATCTTATCTTAATGTTGGTTATTATCTTGTTCATGGACTTGCTAATTTTGTTGTTTGTTTTCTCTCAAAAGTCCAACTGCATATCATAGGAGTACAGGATGGATATATGGAATTTCCCCATCTTGAGTTCAGAGTTAATATAGTTGTTTGCAGAGATAATTAGGAAACACTTTAACATTTTCTTTTATTGATGTTTGCATAGGCTCGTACGTAGACTATGGCCATAAAGCTTATGCATTCATATTCACTTACTGTGTCGGTGTTTTAGCGTGGGTTCAGGCTTGATCACCCTGGATGTGTGCCCTCACTTGGCTCAGAAATATCCCAATACATATTAGTTGTTCCTTGAGTGTCTCTTAGGTTGAAATTAGAATGTGTCATTTAGAATTGGATCGTTCTGATATTCAGCAGTAAGTCTGTTTAACTTGGTTTGTTATCTCCTATGTTATTACCCTCTCAAAGTATTTGAGTTTTTAACATATCTTATTGTATACTGTTTGTTTACCTGTCTCTCTACTAGTGATATGGATTGGTAGATGTGAGTTATCTTTATCTGTATCTTAATTGAGTTTATCTTTACCTTTATGGAGTTTATCTCATACTTGTAATGGAGTTTATTTTCGTATCTTTACCTTAAGTTTATCTTGTACCTTGACTGAGTTTATCTCGTACTTTACCTTGAGTGTATCTTCATCTTTACCTTAATTGAGTTTATCTCGTACCTTTACCTTAATTGGTTTATCTCATACCTTTACCTTAAGTTAGTTATCTTTACCTTTACCTGGATAAGTTTATTTCTTATCTATATCTTATGAATATATATCTTATCTTTATCTTGATTATAGAGTCCTAAAAATCTGTCCTTTACTGTTCTTGTCGTGAGTAAAGAATTGGAACACGTCAATAGTACAGTTTAGGTATTACAGTTAGGATCTCTTTTATCTTTCCTTCTACCAAGTGTATAGCTGGTAGAAGTGAGTTTTGTGCATATCCTCTACCATGAGTAGATCTGGACGTGCAATTATCTTTTCCTTT